>PVIC010001759.1:75946-86368 GCA_004025085.1 Thryonomys swinderianus | reverse complement strand
TGCCCAGGCAAGCCGCCGCGAACTCAGCAATCCTCCTGTCTCTGCCTCCCGAGTGCTGGGATTACAGGCGTGAGCCACCACGTCCAGCATTATATGTGGTAACCGGGGATCGAACTCAGGTCCTTACGCTTGCGAGGCAGGTGCCGGAACCACTGAGCTAACCCTCCAGCCCTTATTTTCCTTTTTGAGACAGGGTCTCACTTTGTAGTTCAGGCTGGCTCTGAGCTCACTATGTAGCCCAGGCAAGCCTCCAATTCAGCAATCCTCCTGCCTCTGCCTCCCGAGTGCTGGGATTATAGGCGTGAGCCACCATGCCCGGCACTGCAAAGCCCGTCTTTTTAAATTGACTGCTTAGCTTGAGAGATGGTAATTTCCTCAGGAGTCTAAATTGGGCAGGTCTGACAGTGCAGCAGAAAGCTGAGTCTTGGTCTCCAGTGCAGGATGGGGCAGTCCACTGCTCCCTGGTTGGCTGCCCAAGCCTGGCCAGAGAGGTGCCAGCTGTGTGTGAAACATAAGTGGGCCATCTCCTCAGCTCTCCAGCTCCTGGGCCAGAGCAGTGGAGACAGATGCCTCTGGAGCAGAGAGGCAAGACTGAGGCTCTTCTGAGACTGTGTCCAAGCCTGTGGCACCAGTGAGAAGGGCCAAGGAACAGCTCATCCAAATCCTCACTTCAGGCTCAGAGTGGGTGTGTCCTGGCCCAGCTGACAGTTATTCCCAGGGCATCCTGTTAGCTGGGGCCCTGGCACACCCACCTGTCTGCATCTTGTCCTCACAAGGTCCTAAAGAGGAGTGAGCAAGATCTGGACACAGAGATAGGAAAGTGGGGCAGATGAAGCAGAGCCATCAGCCCAGATCAGCAGGAGGCTCCACTGTGCTTTGGCTGGGACACCAGCGGCTGTGCTCCTCGGAGGCCCAGGCCGCCACCTCTGGTGTCTGGCCATGTCCCCTGTCCCTAGCCTAATACTCTTATGGAGTGTTTCGCTGTCCCAGTCAGCAGGTCTGTTCCTACACATGCAGATCCTGACAGTAACCTTAAAGCCTTCTCTGGTCTTAATGTCCGACAGGCTGCAACATCCTGGCATCCCCTAGAGACTGGGGTCTGCTGCAGGCAGGGATCCCCTACAAGCTGAGTTCCCTGCTAGCCCCAAGTTCCCCATTGGTTGGGGTTCTCTGCAGTCCCATGCCCCCCATTTTGCTCTCAGCAAGCTAGCCTGAGAGATGCCCAAGGAAAGGAAAGCATTTTAATTTTAACAGCTGCAGGGCTGAGGGGCTGACCAGAGGCTTAAGGGTGCAAAGATGAGAGGGTTCAGGTCAGCTCTGGGTCGTAGTGTCTAGGGGAAGCACATGTAGGTTCACTGCCAAGTCCTTTTGTGCCACGCAGAGGAAAACTCCAGTCTTGAAAGCTATGCAACCAGGATAATCCACTCTGGGGTCAGGCTGGATTTCAATCATCCATTGGATCTCTGCTTTCAAATGTCAGAACTGTTGCCAAAGGTTTATACATATATGTCTCATAAAAGCTTCCAAAGTAATTATCAAATTTGCTCTAGAAACAGTGACCACACCTTGTCCTTGATGACCTCCTAAACCATATAGTGGACACAGATGTGCTGCATCACACCCACGCCAGTTGCTCTACCTTGAAGGCTGAAATTCTTTCTTTAATTGCAACCACTTATATTTGTGTTGGGCATGCTTTGCTTTTCCTCACATTAATTTGGAAACATCTGGATGGTAAGTCTGATGTCTCTGAGTCTTGTAGGTGGGCTCTGCCTCCCTTAAGCTTTGAACGCCTGGCTGGAGAATGTGGGGCTCAGGAGCTCTGGATTGTGTGCAATTTAAGGGGACAGTGACAGACATTAGCCCAGGGGCAGCACAGGTTGGGAGTGTTCATGGGTTCCCTCCTCCCTTTGGAGATCACTGAGAGTGGCTCCCAGAGCCCAGTGCCAGCCCCTCCCTCACAGAGTTCTTGACCTCCCAAGACACAGCACGCTCTATCCTATGCACACCCCTCCAGAGCAGCTACCCAGGTCCAAGGAGGAACCAGGTCTATTAGCACCCTGCTGGTGTCTGGGAGATTGAACAGTAAGCTCAGTCTCTGGTTGGGCTGCGATGAAAAGTCCAGAGTCTGAAGCATTGCCTGCGAGAGGCCCCATTTGGGGGGGTCTCTCGGAATTCAGTGCACAGGGATGGTGCCGATGTGCTGATTTCTAGGCACTTGATCTAGACACATTTTTTCCAGCTATCCCTAAAAATAATCAGCCTGAACAAAGCAAGGCCTTTCAGATAAGCCCTTAGTAGTATCTCCCCCAGCTTCAAAGCCTCTCTGCTGTAAGGTCAGAGCAGGAAAACATCTGGGCTGCAGGTCCTGGCTGCTGACAGGGGCTCCGTCAGCCAGCAGACAATCAACACCCTCTCAGAGTGGAACACTCAGAAAGGTGCAGGGAACAAGCATCCCATTGTTACCTGATACAGATGGCTAGCGTGAAGCTCACAAACTCAGCAGCACCCTTGACTCAAAACTGGAAAATATGTTTCTTTGGGAGGGTAAATCAAGTTGCAAGCATTGCTTTACTTCATTAATTTCATTTTTGTATTGGTGCTGGCCCACATGGACGGCAGGATTACAGGTGAGATCCACCAAACCTGTCTAAGGATTACATTTTCTGTACAAATGAGAAATAGCAGAGAAAAATATATTGGGAGCTGGAAATCTACAAGGGTTTCAGATGAAGACCAAGACAGCAGCAATAGCTCATCATTTCTGAGCACCAGGCAGGCATGTCATACCATTTCTGAGCTTCTGCTCAGAGTTATATAACCTGTGGCATCTTTCTCCTTGCATAAACCAGGAAAACAGGCCTTGGCCAGGCTACAGATTCCCTGGTCATGTGGTGGGAGCAGTGTCCAGCTCCCACTGGCCATTGTCAGAGCTGCCCTTTTATCCTACATCTAAATGCACCTTCCCTGGCTTTCTGCTCCCAGCAGCTGGGTATAAAGCCTGGCTCGAGGGAACCCTGCTGTGTGCATGTAAATCCCATGGGCCCTCCCACTTGGTTCAGTACAGAAATCCATCCCTGGAGACCTAACTGTGGCAAGCCTAGAAATCACTGATGGCCAAGCCGCTAGTGGCCTTTGGGTCATGAGCTCCACCTGGCTGGCTGGACTTCCTTCCCCATCGAGCCGCCTTGTCCATAGGCAACCAACATGGTGCCCCCCAAGTGGATGGCAGGAGGACTCCTGTTCCCTTGTGTCCTCACATGGGATGTCCAGCAGCCATCTCGAGATGGCTGATCCCCGATTCCTGATCCCCCTGCAAACACCCCACTTCTTTCACGTTTTATAGCTCAGTAACCCTGTCTTTCCAGGTTGCAGCCCAGCACCTCGGGGTCCTCTCTGATGTGCTGCCTTGCACCCTTTCAGAAATGTCATTGCTCTGCTGGCCTTCAACATCCTGATGATAAGGAAATAACACATGTCTCTGGCTGTTGCCAACCCTCTAAACTATGTTTTTGCTACAGCAGGTTCAGTTCAAGCAATAGATCTGCGCTGCATGAAGTTGGTACCTAAGGTTTCAAGAGTGTTCGGTTAGCCCAGCCACTTTAAGGAGCATGCTCCCCTGGTAGGTGGGCTGCACCCCAACCTGAAGATCTCTGTACAAGGCTACTTATGTTGCCATTTGGGGCTCAAAGTTCAGAGTCCGAACTCTTCTGAGTCCATCAGTGAAGTAAACAATCCCTCCGTCTCTCCGAGTGCTGCTCGACTTCTTTGCTGCTAGATACCTGCAGGCAGCCGTAGCAGAGCTGGCACACTTGGTGTAATGCTAAGCACATGCCCATCGCTCGACTTAGGCTGGCTACCACCTGCACTGTGGGCACCTGGCCGGGGCAGTCACCATCCCTTTCTCATCCTCTTCTGTAGCTGGTCCCCATCCTTCCAATGACACCTTTACTTTCCTCATGGAAGTCAAAGTGTTGGGGTGAAATGCAGTGTCCCGTGCGTGGCCCTGAGTGGCTCATCAGCTTTAAAAATGAAGGGAATTGTGATACGTGCTGAACTCGGCAGAAACATGAGGACATGATGCTATGAAGTAAGCTTGTCAGGAAGACGAATACTGGGAATTCACTTACTTGAGAGACCAAGAGACAGGAGGTAAGTGGTGTTCTTCAGGGCCTGAAATGAGGAAATGTTAGGTGATTACAACAAACTCAGTTCTATAATATTTATTGGCTTTATTTGCAGTTCTAGAGTCTCACAGAGCCCCAGACCAAAAGCGGCTCTGAATTCTTTCATCACGAAGTAGATAACATTTATAAACATTTATAGCGAGGGAAGTGAGGTGGAGACAGCAGGTTGGGTACGCCTGTATCTGTTTGGATGTGGCTGTCTGGGGCTCAACTCCCTGCTGCGGACAGTGTGTTGGACTTTGGTGTCCAGGTGCTGCCCTTGCTGCCTCCGGACAACCTGCTCTGTCCCTGTGTCCCCCACAGGTCCACATGTCATTCATGCTGGCACCAGGTTCTGAGCTGCTCCGCTGATGTCACCTGCCCCGAGGGAACACCGGCTTTCTGTCTGCCTCCCTCACTTGGCATCACACCTTCTGCAGAGGTGCCAGGGATGCAATGGGGCTGATCATGGTCACTGGGCATGTCCAGCCTTGCCCTCTCAGGATCTTCCCTCACCTTGAGCTCCCTTTCCCCTAAGCGCACCTCAGACACTCGCTTGGGCCCTTCTTTGGTGACTCATTTGGCAGAGGATTCTGAGTGACCTGTTCTTGAATTTGAAAATGGAGGAGATGAAGCTCTAGGAGAAGCTGCTTGATTTTCATTAAGGAGAGGGCGCTGCAGGGCACTGTGTCTTTGTAGTAAAGGGAAATCTAGACGCAGACAGACATGCCCAGAGAGGGAAGATGGCACAAGGACAGGCAAATGGGCCACCTGGGAGCAAGACAGAGGTCAGAGACAGCCTCCCTCAGCCCCAAAGGGAACAGCCCGGCCCACACCTTCTCCCCAGAGTCCGGCATCCAGTGTCTTCACACACTTCCGTCAGGTAAGGTCCTACCCACGGTGCTTAGTTATGGGAGCCCTAACAGATAGGGTTTAACTTAAAAGTGGGACAGCATAACGGAGAGTACCCTGCCAGCTGGACTGACTATGGTGAGGTTGTCCCGACCATGTACTGGGTGCTTCCCGCACCCTGTGGCTCTGTCCATCTGTGGTTAAATCTGCAAAGTGGTAGGCAGGGCACTCAGTTTTGCCCTTGAGCCATTTCAGCTCAGCCTAGTGCTTGAAAATCCTGACATGAGATGAGCCGTGTAGATGCGGCCTTCAGGACTATGCTACTAAGTGTGCCCTGTTACAGCCTGGATGCTTCGTACAGTTTCAAAATCAGAAGCTAAGAAAAAATCTTCGCAGGAATTTTGTACATGCACACACACACATCATTGTTCTGCAGGGACTAAAAGAAAAAATTATTACCGTTTTTCATATATATGTAGTTTTAAATAGCTAAAATCTCACATGACCACAATTTTCTCTTCTACTTTTTCACTCTGCCATTTTTTTTTTTTTTTTTTGAGACAGGGTCTCGCTTTGTAGTTCAGGCTGGCCCTGAGCTCACTATGTAGCCCAGGCAAGCCTCCAACTCAGCAATCCTCCTGTCTCTGCTTCCTGAGTGCTGGGATTACAGGCGTGAGCCACCACGCCTGGCACTGTGGTATGTGGTACTGATTGCTGGTGGGCGTGAGTCTCCATGCCCAGTACTGTATGTGGGGTTACCCAGGATCGAACTCAGGACCTTGCGCTTGCTATGCAGGCGCCAGAACCACTGAGCTAAATCTCCGGCCCCACTCTGCCATTTTATACTTTTAATATTTGCTATTTTATAAAATTGTTTCCTTATATATCTAAAAACATTGTTTTAAGGTCTATATAATACTACCAGCCATAGATGATCATTATGTGTGCAAATCTCTCTCTCGCCTTGGACCGTTGAATAAACAACACTGCGGTAGACATTTTTGTCTGCACAGCTTTGGTCGTGCAGACTGAAAACTGAGGCCACCACACTGAGGAGGACGGGACAGTTTTCATGGGCTGGCTTCCATGGAAGTGGCTCTGCTGGAGACCTTGAGCCGATGCACAACTGCGGTGCTACATGCTGCAGTCCGGGGTAGGAGCACGGGCAGGTAGCCCAGCTTAAGAGTGAGCCTGCCTGATGCCAGCAAACAAGTGCTTGCTGACTGGTCGTGTTAGGTTCTTGTTTCTCTGACTGCTCCGAGCAGACTCTGTGCTCTTGGGGCTGGTCACGGCCACTTGTGATAGAGACACTCAGACGTGACTGGGTGTGGCACATCTTGTAATCCCAGAAATCTGGGAGGATGAGAAGGGAAGATTAAACGTTCGAGTCCAGTCTTTGATGGAGACATTTGATGAAGAGGATCCTATTTCCTAATGAAAAAATTTTAAAAAGCCACAGCATGAACCTCAGTGCAGAGGTCTTTGGTTCAATCCTCAGCACAAAATAAAAAGACAACCAGTGGGAAGAGACACCCAGGCCCAACAGTGGGAGGTCCAACTTGTTCCTGGAGGAGCCCAGATGTGGGCTGAGACTGGGGCAGGACAGTGATGGGAGCTGGGGCACTGGGCCCTCAGGGACAGGGAGGGGCGGGAGTGGCTTTTGCCTCTTGGTCCTTGCCCTCTGCTAGATGCACAGTACAAAGCTGTGGTCCTGAGAGTGATAAGGTCAGTGGCTCCTACGGCCCGGAGAAGATATAGCTTGTTGGCAGGGATGCCCTCCAGGGCCTGCTCCTCCATGCTGGAAGTTTCAGGCTTTCTGAACTATCCTTCCACCAAGTGTTCCAGAGCTTGTTTGCAGGTGGGAAAATCTTGCTGATGACATTGCCAGGCTTGATCCAAGAAAGTATTATTCCTTTGTGCAATAGTAAGGTAATCATTTGCCATGACAAAACAGGATGGGGGGGGGAGGAAAGGTGAAAACTCCCAGGATGTCAGTGCTTTAAAGTCCTTATATGAAGGGGGGTGCCAGGAGGCTGTACTCAGACACCTGAGTGAGAGCTGAGCTGTAGCCCCCTTTCCTTCCAGCTCACCCCATGCTTATGAATAGATCCAACTTAGGAACAATTCTCCTAGAACAGAACTGGTTTGTCAGTCAAGAACTTACTGTATTGCATTAAAACAAAACAAAACCCATACAAATACAACAAACTCACAAAAGAGACCTGTTAAGAGCAATAGAATCCATTTGTGTGGTTGTCTTAGTTTGTTTTATCTTGCTACAGCTGAGTATCACAGGCAGGATAAGATGTATAAGGGAAATAACTTCATGTTGCTCACTATATGGTGTTTGGGAGGTTCCAGTGACAGCAGCTGGGCTCCATTCCAACCTGGCAGCCAATGGGAGCACAGGCAGGAGAGGAGACAAGGGAGAGTGGCCAGTAAGGTTGTGTTACAACCTTTTCCCAGGAACTAATCTAGTTCCATGAGACCTGGGCCACAGCCAAGAGACAGCGTTGGTCCAGATATGAAGGGAGCTCACAAGGCCAGTCAGCTCCTTGCTCTGCCATCACCTGCACGCTGCTATGCCAGGGACCAAACTGCTGCACATGGACCTCTGAGGCCAGATCCAACCCTACCACTGTGGTGGTCCTGGAAGTTGTCGATGATAATGAAACATAGCATATGTTCTTCATGAAATTGATCCTGGTAAGGAAATAATACACAGCAAGGTGGGCCTCTGACTGCTGCCAAGCCCCTCTGCCATGTTTTTGCCAGAAAATGTTCTGTTCAAACAATATGACTATTAATACTGACTGATGTTTGCACCAAGGTTTCAAAATGTTATGTTAACTCACCCTATCTACCTCCTTGAGCATGCCATCTGTACGTGGCATACTCCCTCCTTGAAGACCTTTATATAAGGTTACTGGCATTGCTATTTGGGGTTCAGACTTCAGAGTTTAGAGCATGAACTCCTGAATCCGTTGGTATAATAAGGGATCTCTCCGATTGCTGACCAACTTCTTTGCCGCCAAAGACCTTCAGGTAGCTGAAACACTTGGCTAGAACACAGAGCCGTAGCACTTGGCTGTAATGCTAAACTGTCACACTCTGCTGTGATAATCTCATGTATGAGGATGGTCAGGCCAAGTTGGTAGGAAAACCAGTGGGAAAACATTGGATTAATCCACAATGTTGTGAAGACAAACATGGAAGACAAGCTCACAAACACAAAAAAGGGACTGTAGATATCTTCCTTAAAACATAAATTTTAATCTTAGTGAACACCCATGTTTAAAAGGCAAAATACGTTTTCAATAAAAACAAAGAATGGATTGATAATTTCACACCAAATTGGAATTCTATGAGGAAGAATTTTAAAATGAGAAGATTCTTCAGTGACATGAAACTATGTGTCTAACAAAACCACTGTAAATAGATTTAAAAGAGAAGCCTCAGCTCCAGAAGTATTGCTTGCTTGATGTATAACCTGTCATTGACACAGACCTTGCATCCCATCAAGAGTTCTTTACATTAGTGAAAAATTTAGAGAGCATGGTCAAGTGTAGGCACACATAACTCAAAAAACAAATTTGAAAAGTCAATAAAAACAGATAAAGATGCTTAACTTCATTTTTAAACAGGATATAAATTTAAACCATAATCAAACAATATTTTATATCTCCCAGATTGGCACACAATGAAGAGGTCTGCTATTATCAGGTCTTGGCAGGAAGTAAGAAAGCCAGTGCTATGGCCACTGTGGCTTTGATTTTTAAATGAGAAAAAAGGTCAGGTCCTTGGCTACAGAGAGGAAGTGTTCAGAGAGAAGAGGGGCTGCTTACCAGCTGCCTTGGGATGGGAGACTGTCCTGTGCTGTCTAGCACCTGGTATGAGAGCTGGGTCCCTTTAAGTGGGAGACGAGGCTGAGGTAAAAACCAGAGAGACCCAGCCTGAGCAGAACTCAGGAACCCCGAGCTGGGTAAGACTCAGGCTCTGGAAGCCGGGGGAGGCCTGAGAGGAAGCTGCCCCGCCTGACACCTTGCCTTCAGCCAAAGAGACTGAGCTTGGCCTTCTCACTTCCAGAACCAGGAGATGATGGATTCCCTTTGTTGGAAGGCTGTACATTTGCAGTAATTGTTACAGCAGTAGCTGGAAACTCACACATGCACTTGAAGTGAGCTTGGAGAACTCTAGGGAGAGAATTCACTCTGAGGGTAGATGACAGGGATCGCAGCCAGATGACAGGGTGGAAGGCAGCATGGCACGGATGCTGGCACTAGGCATGGTATGTGGCTTATTGTTGGCAAACAGTGATACTCAGCCTGCAGCACATCCAGTTGGTGACTCTGTGGACTGATGCATGATTTCTGCCTGTAAATTGGCTTGATTTGTTTACTCTGCAGTGTGCACAGACATCAGAGCCACATAATGCACACAATTATGGCTGATGGGACAACAGAAAGAATACAAACTTTAAAAAGACAGACTTTGAAATTTAAACTATGATTTTTAAATGAGGAAAAAAGCAGTGACTCAACATAAAGGACGCAGCTCCTTCGTGGGAGTCATGTTCATCACTAGTGGTGACGGATCGGCCTTTGCTCGCCATGTGCTGTATTTCAACAGCCAGAAGAAACTACCAGGTGTCTGAAAGCTTTCAGACCTGGGTTTTCTGGGCTTAGATGGGGGGACCTGGATCCTGACCGTCCTCATACATGAGATCATGACTGCTCCCTACGCTGCAGAGCAGGTTGCTGAGGCCACAGATTTCAACTTTTCCTGAAGCTCCACTAAATGGAGTGATTGTGCAAGGTGTTTCTTCTCAGCTGTGTGCTGTGACTACTGCAGGCTGAGTGCTGTGAAACTGGAGGCTGAAGTCTGAATTCTGCCAGGCACCAGCCAAAGTCCTCGATCACCTTCCTGCCACCAAACCCAGCGTTTGTGGTATGTGGTACTAATTGCCGGTGGTTGTGAGTCACCATGCCCGGTATTGTTGTATGTGGTTAGCGGGGATCGAACCAGGGACCTTGTGCTTGCTAGGCAGGTACTGGAACCACTGAACTAAATCTCTGGCCCTGCATGCAATTTTTTTTTTTTTTTGAGACAGGGTCTCGCTTTGTAGTTCAGGCTGGCCCTGAGCTCACTATGGAGCCCAGGCAAGCCTCCAACTCAGCAATTGTCCTGTCTCTGCCTCCCGAGTGCTGGGATTACAGGCGTGAGCCACCACGCCCGGCACTGCGGTATGTGGTATTGATTGCTGGTGGGTGTGAGTCTCCACGCCCAGCATTGTATGTGGTTACTGGGATTGAACTCAGGACCTTGCGCTTGCGAGGCAGGCGCTGGAACCACTGAGCTAACTCTTCAGCCCAGCAATTTTTTTTTTTTTTTTTTTTGCTTTTTG
>PVIC010001759.1:0-75846 GCA_004025085.1 Thryonomys swinderianus | reverse complement strand
TCCACACCCTGCATTATATGTGGTTACCGGGGATCGAACTCAGGTCCTTGCTCTTGCGAGGCAGGCGCCGGAACCACTGAGCTAACTCTTCATCCCAGCAATTTTAATAATAAATAGTAGCTAGTAAATTTCAGTCATTAATTACTACACTATAAACTTTGGAGTTAATCAGTACCTCTTTTGACCCAACAGAGGGCATTCTCCCAACTGTAGTTCCCTGAGGACCCTCTGGTAAATCATTCTAATTACATACATACGTCCATTCTCTAGTTACATATAAAATGTGCACAAGCTCTTCCTATTGAGTAGGATCTCAGCAAATCAGGAGCTCGCATGGCCTTCTACAGCTTCTACATAGTTTGCTTCACAGGAGCAGATTGAGAAGTTCGGTCCTCTGAGTTGCTGTATCAATTGGCCCAGTCCCCTGCATTCTTCCAGACAGGGGTGCACAGAGGTCTGCATTCACATTTTAAACGCAAACAGGTGCTGTAGCTCTTCCGGACCCTGACCCAGCCTCTCCTGTGCTGGACATTGTGAACTTGGCAAAACAAATAAATAATTCGGAATATAATTTAGGTGGTATTCAAGCTACTATGCCCTTGACTTCAATACTGTGTAGCTCGCGTCAGGTGATGAAATGCCTGCCACAAGTCACAGACTACTTGGAGGTTGGATGAAGTAAGCCCGATGTGACAGGGCCGGTCTAATCACATCTGCGTGCTCCCACCTGTGAAATCGCCCACCTACTGTGACTTCTCCGCAGCCAGTGGACATCAAGGGCCTGCACTTTCACCTGCCTCCCCTCACTCGTCTACACACCAGATACTCACCTGTCCATTTGAACCAAAGTGTGAAATTCCGAACTGCATCCTCACGTGGGATGAGGGTTTGAAGGCAGAGGAAACCAATCCCAACAAAAATGAAATTGGACGACACTGAATCTGTTTTGTCCTAGTGTGGACTTTGTTCTTGATAAAGTGACTAGAGCTAAAGAAAAATAAAAATAGAAATATGGGAATTAAATCAATTAAAAAATAGAAATAAAAAGCCTGGCTGTGCAGTGCTCCTGAAGGATAGAACAACACTCCTCTCAGTCTTGCTGGGCTAAATGGTGGCGCCGAGGAAGTCACAGCTTCTCTGCATCCTGTGTGCCGCCAGCGACATGAACTGAGCTGGCCCCAAACCCCAAGTGCCTTTGGGGCCACCTGGCTGCCAGAGCCACGGCCTGGGTCTGGAACCACGGTTCCACCCAGACCGCAGGTTTTTCTAGTTCCCAACCTGATGGTGTCCTCTTGCTTTGAGAGACTGAATAGACAAAGGGACAGTGGCCAGGCCACGTGTGAAAACAGCTGTGAGCCACACTAAGCACCTGTCTGGAAACCTGCCCTCGACCCATTACACACCTGTTTCTGGCCTGGAGCCAGCCAGACCTGCGGGTAGCAACCTATCACTATGACCTCCAGGATACCGAGGATGATTTCTGGGGCAGTTGGCCCCAAATGCCATGCAGAAGTGCTCAGCACCAGTTTAGGAAGCATCCTAAACTCTGTCCCTGTTTCCAACCAGAGTCCAAGCAAGCTGCCATGTTCCTTCAGCCTGGCACCCTTGGCTCAGCCCAGCCCTGGCACAGTTCCAACGCACTGTCCAAGAACCCTCACACTGGCTCCCGGGGATGCTGTCTCCATCCCTGGAGGACTGTTCTCACTGTAGGGGGAAGGGCCTCATCTGGGCTCCTTCCCATACACGGCCTCGAGCAGAGCCTAGGTCGAGCGCAGGAGCTCAGTGAACACACTGCTGGATGGGGAGCAGATGCGGCCTCTCCCCAGCCAGCTTCCCCAGGCCTGGGGAAAGAAATTGTTCTCAGAGGCCAGTTCCTTTCTCCCAGGCTTCAACCGTCCCCTCTGCACCCTTCCGACCAGCCCCTCTGAGGATGAAGGAGGGGCCGGAAAGAGAGGCTGATACGTTCACCTGCTTTCCAGACAGTCAGAAAGGCTCCTGGGAAAGTGAGGGAAACCGAGGGGCCCTCCAGATGCCCATGGTCCTTCTCCCACTCCCCCATGAGAGGAACCTCCCCAACTGTGCGTTAACCATTAACAGCCGGGGGGAGACTGCTGCACGGAGCCCACAGCGTAGCCCCGCAGTACACAGCACTGTTAGTAAGAAGCCACACACCTCACAAACACAAAAGCGCATCTCCGAATACTGCTTCTGAGGCCGCTCCCTCTGTAGCCCACCTGGAGCCATTGCCCTCCCCTCCATGTGTGGGGCACGAGTGGCAGGATCCTGTCCTCTCTCGGCCTGGCAGCCAGCAGCACTCCATAGCTCCACTGCGACTGCCTGTGCTGCACTGGGCTGCACTGCTGGCCCATCCCGGCAGCCTTTGGCACAGCCTCTGTCGCCCCAGGACACAGGTGCTGCAGTTGCCCCAGCTCAGCCCGCCCAGGTTGAGCAGCAAAGGCACCCACCTCTGCTGTCTGAGCTCCCCCAGGCCACAGGCCAGTGACATGGGGCGACCAGGATGCGCAGAGTCCTGCCAGGGGCGCTGGAGAGGGGACAACAGGATGGCGCCGGTCTTGTCTGTCCTCCCAGGCTCCACAGACACGGCGTGGCGACGTGGTGTCCATTCACCAGGCGCCTTTGAAACGCCTGGGCCACGGTGATCCCTGAGCCCTTGTGACAGGGGCCGAAGTGAGCCTGGTCCCAGCTCTGAGCCTCAGGAGCACTCTGTGGAGGTTGGAGCGCAGGCAGGCAGTTGCCGGAGGCTCTCCCTTTAAAGAGTTGTGGTGTGAACCATTTAGGAAGGAGGCGCCATGTCATCAAAGCCCCACACAAAGGCATTAAAAACACTGCCCTGGCCCGGGCCAACCTTTCCCATAAGTGGATATTAGTTGTGAGCCATGAGGCGGGACCTCGCTGTGAGGAGGGGGGCCTCGGTTTCCCTCAGACTCTGCGTGTCTAATTCTGAGGCTCTGGCGGCTTCAGGGTCACAGCTAAGGGTAAGAGCTAAGTGGGCTCTTATCTGCACCCTGAGACAGAAGGGGGGGTGTCCAGAGAGGCGCCTCCCAAAGGTCGAGTCTATTTCCCAGTTAGTAAAGATAGAACAGTCCGCTTTCTTAAGCATGATTTACTAAAGTATGTTGGGCTATTTTTCCCAGCATGGTAATTAAACTCTTTGATAATTCTTATAATTTTGAAAATTTATTTCAATTTTCCTATGTTTATATTCTCACTCTTAGAGCAAGTTCAATTTTTTGGTGTTGTTTCTTAAATTTTTCTTCAAGCAAGCCAGAAGTCACAAAAGCTTTCTAAAGAACCTGGAGGTCCTGTCCTGTTGCTGGCCTGGGAGAGATCAGCTGAGCTCCCACCCTGGGCCCGGGAGAGCCCCTCCCAGCCTCCCGGAGGTGCAGGCCGTGGCCTGCCCCAAGGGTTTGCAGCCGACTTCCCTTTGGCAGCGTTACACCCACGTCTGCCTGGCAGAGCACTGTGCTAAAATAGAAGCTTGTCAGGTAGGGAAACGGTGCCCCGCAGAATGTCACAGAGAAGCCTCCTTCTGAGCCCTCTGCGCCACAGCTGCTGAACTGGCCTCTATTGCAGGTGTGCTGGCTTACCTCTGGCCTGGTCTCACCTGCCACTGACTACCCAGTTATCCGGATGCTGCCAGCTGTGTTCCGTGAGCCCCATGACTCTTCACGCTGTGGGAGGTGGTGACCTGGTCCAAGTCACCCTGCTGAGCACAGACAGACCAGGCTGACAATGAGTACTGTCAATGTGGTGTTCATTCCAAATACTGAGCAGCCGTCACGGACAGGCCGGTGGGAGGTGCATGGGCACAGCTGTCGTCATCGGCTTTCCCTGGGCTGATGGCCAGGCAGGGAGACGGCCAGGCGCATGGACTGGGTGAAGGGCTTGAAACGCGAGGAGGATCCTGGAGGAGTCAGCATGGACCCTTGGGAAACCAGCATGCTTTCCTGGGTCCCTACAGTTACGAAGACTGAAAAGTGGTGGAGGTTCTTCAACCCGTCTCTGGTGTGGCCCCTGAACCTGGCCTGCTCTACCGTTGCTTGTAACTTACAGCTCTAATGAGAACCCCTGCACCATGACACTTGGCTGAGTCCCATGGTTAGTTTATATGGGCTTCAGGGTTGGAGTCTGAGTGGGAGGTAAGAGGCCAGCTTTCGGACGGAGGCACAGACCAGCCACATCTGGTGCTTTCTCTTCTGCCCGGTGTGTGCCAGGGCTCAGCCAGGGGCTCGGAGCTCAAGGTCCCCAACCTGGGACAGGACACATTTCCTCATCCGGAGAGGGGAAGGGCAGTCCATCCTTCCTCCGTGGTCTCCTCACACCCTTGGACTGTGAGCAGCTGCGGGAGACCATGACGGCAGAGAACAGCAGGCCTCACACGCGGTAGCCCTGTGGGGAGGGGCGAGGAGATTTCAGAGTCCCGAACCGGCCAGGCGCGGTGAGGTCAGGACAGGAGGTCTGGTCCAGGGTTCTCCTGGGCCACAGCGCTGCTGTCTATCCATTTGGGGGACAACAGTGGAGAACAGGCCGGTTCTGTACTGTACCCCATGACATCTTTTACAGTAAAACTCCAATCATGAGTGGGCTTGAGTACTTTAAATTTCAGTGCAGCAATTTTCAAAACACAGAAGACAGCAAACCGACCCTCGGGGCACACAGACCCAGGAAGGCAGGTGAGAAGTCTATGCAGACAGTGGAATGTTTGTGCTCCCGTCTGCTCTGGCCCTTTGAGATGTTTGCTTTTCAGGCTGGTTTGCTCAGGAAGCCCTGGCATTCTGTTTCCTCTCAGAGCCTCGGAGGAGCTCTTGCTCCTCTTCTGCAGAGGCCTACGCCTTTGTTCTCAGATGTTAATCAGACTGGAACCTCTCCCAATTGCATCCTGCCCCAGCAATTTCTACAGGAATAGTCTGCACCTGGCACCAAACCGACTAGACTCTTCAGCCTGCTTCCTACTGTCCTTCCCTAAAATCCCAGGCTCCAGAACAACGAGGACAAGGACAGTGCACCTCTGCTCTGCCAGGTGCTTTGAGCAGGCTCTGGACCGCAGGGTGAGCTGCTGACCGGGCTGAGACCCTGCAGCACCCAGCACCTGGCTGAGCTGAGAGCCTAGGATCCATCTCCTTGAGAATGAGTGAAATTTTCTTTGGAAAAGCAAAAGAAAAAAGCTACCACCACCACAGTTATTTTTTCAAAACACTTTTATTCCCAACTTACCCACACTGGAACCCAGATTTAGACTCCACTCCCCAAAGATTTTCCCACCTACAGGCCAGTGTCCACAGGAGAAAGGAGGAGGGCTGGGCACCCACGGCGGCTGAGCAGAGCAGAGGAGAGGATAAAGGAAAATGAACAGTCTTACGTGAGAGAATATAGCACAACTTGGGTGTTTATTCACACTGAGAGCTTAACACGGCGTTCAGATTCAACCCAGTTTCCAGCAGCCAGAGGTATCACTAAGCTAACACTTTGGGGAGAAATGGCTTAACAATACCAGGAAACAAGACGTCCCCCAAACCTGCCCCTGCATCCCCAGCCGAAGTGGAAACTCACTGCTGATGGCTTGTACAGTCCAAAAGGTAAATAAATGCTCTCTGCACATCTCTGCGGGGAAGCAAAGTCTCACACACCTACCTGCCCAGCACATCCTGGGGCCAGAGCATCGAGGATGCGCACTCTGTGCTAACAGGGTGGCCCGGGCCCGCTGCCAGTGCAGTCACCCTGTGCCAGCCTCACACCATGGTCATGACCTTCAGGGCTGCTGGCTGGAACCTGCGGATCTTCTTCTTGAGGGCTTTGGAGGCCTTGATGCGGCACAGTTTGGGGACTGGGGGCAGAGGTGGCCGGGCGCCTGCCGAGGCCCGAGGGGGCTGCTGAGGGGCCTCCTGAGAACAGGCCTGCTCTCCGCACCTGGCTGCCATGCGGGCTGCCTCCGTGCTGCTGTGCCTGCCCTGGACGCTGCTTTCTGAGTCACTGCCGCCGGATTCCTGGTCCCCGAAGCAGTTGGTGGTGTGGTCGCTGGCCTCCTCCTCACTGGTCTCAGCAATGGTGGAATGGAAAAGCGAGGAGCACTCCGCAGAGTGCTCGGACAGATCGGACTCACTCCTGGCCTCTTGACGGGTCAGCAGGGGCCGGTCCTGGGCCCAGAGGCCCCCTGCCATCCTGGTTGTGGGCCTGGGAGGCTCAGCATGGCTGGCTGGACAGGGCTTTCCTGAGATCTCCATGCTGGACTTCCAGGGACGCTGCTTCCTTCTGGCAGCTGAGCTCAGGGGGGCTGTTTCAGTGGAGAGCACAGCCTGGGAGGACACTTGGTCACCATGGTGCTGGGCCACCACCAGAGGGAAGAGGAAGGGCATGGGATAGAGGGTGGACTCTGAGCAGGACCGTCCAGGGGCCTCCCCAGCCGGTGAGGGCCTCCTCCGTGTCCTGCCTCCTTGTTGCCTTTGCCACAGATCCCACTCCGGGGGCAGCCGGGGGGCTTCGTGGGTACCCTGGTGTCTCTCGGAAAGGGCCAGGGGCTGCCTCCCTGACCTGGGCACCTTGTCACTAGCCCTCCTTCTGATGTTCATGGCCTTGGTCTTAGGGGGTGCTGTCCTCAGCCTGGACAGAGGGGCATCGCCACCAGCACGGGGCAGATGGACAGAGGACCCGAGGGCTTGTGGGGGGCTCTCACACTCCAGCCTCCTGGGAGTGGGTAGGTTGCATTCGCTGGGCTGCTGGTCTGGGGGGCGGGGAGCGGGGCCCACAGCTGCTGTCTCCACATAGGTACAGGGATTCCAGGCTTTGGGCTCGCCCTCTGGGGAGGCCCTGGGGGGCGGAGTGTCCATGAGGGCAGTGAGTCCCTGCTGCCTGAGGCTATCACCCTGCACAGCCCGGCTCTGAGATGTCACTTCCATGTCTCCTCTGCCTGGGGCACAGACTAGTTGCTCAGGCTGGCCCCCACTGCTGTGTTTCTGGTCACCCAGCTTCTGTGGGAAGGGGGATGGCTCACGTTGTGGGTGCCCTTGTTTCCCCAAGACATCCCTTGGAGAGGATCGTAGGCCTCGCAGGCGCAGCAGCCTGTCAATATAAGCTCCAGCTCGGCTTACTTCACAGACTGGCACTGCCAGGGATGTGCTCTGATCCTGGGGGACCAAAAGAGGCCTCCTGGGGGGTGAGTGGGGCCGAGGGGCCCCCTTAGTCAGGGTGAACAGGGGGCTCTGCAGGGCTACGGCATGCAGGGGGCTGGGGTACGGGTACACTTCCCGGCCCCCCCTGGATACGAGGTCACACTGGTATGTGGGGTCCAGCACATGAGCCGGGGTGCCTGTCCCTTGGCAGAGGAAGGAGGTGGGCATGGTATCTACTCCCAGACTCTGGAGCCCCACATCCACTGGAAGGACCCTCTCCAGGTCACCTGGGAAGGAAAAGAAGTATTTCAGCAGGGAAGGAATTCCCTCAGGGTCAGCTCCTCACTGGGGAGTGGTCAGCACCCCCGCCATGACACCTTGGGCCCAGCAGCGCGTGGGCAGCTGAGCAGCCCTCAGTGGGAGCAGAGGGCATGAGGGCTGCCATGTAACATCCAGCCCAAGGCGCCCAGAGGGAAATCTCTGCAGCCCGCTGGGATCCAGACAGAGGTCAGAGAGGTCATGGCACAACCTCCTGGGCAGTCTGCAGGGATCTGGGGTGAATTCTGGGGACCCTCAGCAAGAGGAGACGAGGCTCCCACTAGACTTGCTCTTGAACTTGAAATGAAATGAGGCCAAAGGGCCTTCCAAGGAGCAAGAGGCTGAGGGTGAAGCGGCTCATCTTCCCACAGGCCCCTTTTGTAACAAACGTGAGCTGATCAAGGGGTGTCAGAGGCTTTTAAAACAAATCTCTATATTAAGTAATGAGAGAGCTCCATCCCCTAGACTAGCCTGTCCGTCACGCATAGCAGAGGGAACCTGGCTGCTCCCCCGCCAACAGCGTCACACAGGGCCCGTGTTCTGTGCCCAGTGCGGCTGGCCGGCTGGCCTCTGCCCCTTCACTCTCTCCTTCCTCTTGCTCACCTGTGGACACTGGCCTGGGCCGGAACACACCCTGAGGCCGACCTGCATCTGTGCCCATTGCACAGTCTGGGAAGCTGCCGCCCTCTTCGGCAGGCTGGGGTCTCCATACTGGCACAGCGCTCTCGTCAGCAGACCGGGGCCTCCAGCCACCCATGCCAGGCCTGGACCTGGAGGGGTGGGAGGCAGGCAGCAGGCTACCCAGGGATGGGGAGAGGCGGTCACTGCATACGGAGGCACAGGAGGTGGACAGCGAGCAGGACCCAGCGTCACTCAGCTCGTAGAACCCTGAGGACAAGCGCAGGCAGATGGGTGTGTGGCCTGAAGGGATCCTGCCCTGTGGCTCCAGAGCCCCTCTGCCCTCTGCTTGTCCCGCCGCAGGGAAGGTGCGCGGCTGTGAGGCCCGACACCAGCCAGGATGCTCCCGGCGCCTCTCAGCATCTGCATGGTCTCGCGTCAGAACACCCTCCCTGCACCGCCGTTCCCATCCAGTTCTTGGCTGGGGTCCCATGCCAGAGAAAGGACAGCACTGTCCTCCAGGGCCAGGTCTGTGCAGGGCCGAAGGTGTCTTCCTCCTTGTCTTTCCTTCCTGATAACCTTCAGTCCCACGGGAAAGTGCAGTTTCTGGGCCCCCCCATGTACAAGGCATCCTAGACGGGTCTAGAAAGCGGGGAGGGCAGAGTCCCTGGAGTCTTGGGCCACACAGGGCTTCTGAGGACTCTCTGTCAGTGAGTACAGGGTCACGCGGGGAAGGCCAGGTAGAGAGCAGAGGTGACCTCAGTCACCGATGCCAGCAATGACTGTGGCCTTCTAAATGGAGTGAGGGGGGGCGCTCTTGTCAGCCTGATTTAAACCCATGGGTTTAAATACAGATATGTTCTGTGGCACAGGATGTTGACCACAGCCGCCACGAAATATCAACAGAGCTGATAGACTGCCTCAGCCTGAAAGAAGAAACTCACTGGAATTGTTTTTCCCACCAAAAGCAATACTTTCCCATTGTGTGTGTGTGTGTGTGTGTGTGTGTGTGTGTGTGTGTGATTGCGCATGCGCACACACCCCAGTGGGCAGGTCACTTCTGCAGATGCTGCACTGAGGCCGTACCTGAGCTGGGCCTGCTGTCACTGTCTGGGCCCTCGCCTGAGGCCCTGCACATGCCCAGCTGCAGCTCACTGATCTGCAGGTCCAGCTGGTCCAGGTGGGTCTTGAGGCCGGCATCCTGCCGCCGCAGCCGGGACTGAGGGGGCAAGAAAGAGAAACGGAGCTGACCGCAGTGCAGACACCCACGCTCAAGGCTCAGGGGACGCGGTTACACCAGGTGGCGGCCTGAACCTGAACACCAGGGGGAGTGCACCTCCCTCACCACGCATCCTCCTTTGGGCTGAAGCGTTTCAGCTCCACTGGAATAGAAAGGAAAAGTGCGAATGGCTCCTCACCCCATGTGCACACACCACAGAGAGATGTTTTCCTTCTTTTCCTCCAATGTAGAATTTTAAAACCTATCCACAGTTTCCAAGGAGACATTGCTTTATCAGAGTGCAGACTGTGACAGTTGTGAGATGCAGGGTCAGAAGCAGAACCCGGTATCTGCGGTGGGCACCACCAGTAAGTTTTCGCTCTTCCCGGCTTCTCTCAGCCCGAGGTGAGGATTTACAGGGTGTCACTGTGTCCTTCACACAGCAGGCCCCGGTCGGGAGCCCCGCCTGTGGGAGCCCTTGGCCTCCAAGTGGTGGAGAGAGGGAGGTTACCTTCTCCCACCTGGACTACACTTCTTTTCCTCACTGGGGATAAAACCTGGAGGTGGCCATGATCTCAATTCACTCTGTGATCCTGGAAAAGATGGCCACACTTGTATGCAGGAAAGATGGCTGTAGGTGTGGCCCCAGGTCACAAACAAAAACTTTTGCCAAACACTCCTGTTTGTGAACTAAGTTGTTCACAAGCAAATGTGTTTGGGAGCTGAGGTACTGTTGTACATGTATAAAACTGAGTGTTCAGTGAATGCTCATTTCTTTCTTTCATTTATACAGCTGCACCCTGTCTTCCAGATCCACTATACATATTTCTTGTTCCCACTAACAAGTTTAAAGGGAATAATTAGTGAATGCAATTATGTGATTCATTCTATTTAAGAATGAATTCCTAATGGGGAATTACTTCAATAATGTCAGTAGCATGGAAATGATCACGGGAGAGAAGTGAGCAATAATTTCCTATCTGCAGGAGAATCTCTTCTGTACAGCTTTTTGTCAGACACCCGAGGTAAGGTGAACTAGATATGGCTCCACCATCTTTTCCCGAGCCCCCTGCACAGGATCCCTGGGGCAGCCAGGAGAGCTATATGGAAACAGTATCAAAGCTGGGGAGTCACTGGAAACACGCACAAGGCAGAACAGTCCTGAGCTAAGCAAAGTGCATGATGGCTGGGGGGGGGAGGGGTTGGGTCCTAGCTTCCTACCTTGCACTTTCACTTCTCTATACACAACCAGAGAATTCCAGGTCTCCTGATAGGCACTCAGCCTTCTACCATGCATGCAAAACAACGACAGAAAGGAAAAGACACTGATACCCCTCTAGGGCCCAGCCTCTGTACTTTTCTCTAGAGGACTTTTCTTCTGTCAAGGAACCACGGGACACAGAGAAAGTTCAGTTCTTTTGTGAGTTCTTCCCTTCCTGCTTTAAGCCACTGGACTTTTCTTGCAAATCATGCCTTTCCTTTTTCTCCTCTGGGTCCCTGCTGTCTTCTCTCCTCCTTCTGGACCCCTCCCCTGCCCTGTGTGTGTTTGAGTTCTCTGCTCCGTGATTAACCCTGGTTTCTGATTAACTGTGGACGGAGGCCCCCAAGGCCCCAGGGTCCCCGGCTGAGTTTATTACACCCTCAGCCCCTCCCCTTCTGCAGCTCCACACACTCAAGACTGACAGCCATCCTGGTGACCCCTTCCCACTGTCCCTGTTTTCATCCCTCTTTCTCATCAGAGAACTTGGGGCTCAGCATCACAGTGCTCAGGGGTGAGCGTGGCCAGCTGTAGGTCAGGTGTGGGGCCCAGCTCCTTCAGTCCAGCCCCATGACTCTCCAGGTGGACTCTTTGGGACACCTCAGCTCTGCCTCCTGTTGCCAGCCTCAGCCCACTTGGGGCACAGGTTGGCACAGGGTGGGTCTGAGAGACCCAGGGCACTTGGGTCAGTTTCCCAAACCTGGGTCAAGTACTGGGTCTGGTGTCTGGGAGCACTCACTGAGGTCCCGTGTGCTGGTCTTTGCAGGTTCTCGCTCAGGCCCTGGGACGCTCTAGGCAAGACTGTGACATATGTATCAGCCAGCCTCCCAGGGATGCAGTATCTGAGAACCTCTGTTCTGGGGGCTGGGCACAAAAGGCAAGTACTTGGGGAACCACGTACTTTCTCTGAAACACTGATATCCCACAGAAAATGATCAGATTTGCCTGTGCTTTGCTTCCTCAACTGCTAATTCTGAATTACAACCGTGCAAAAGCTTTATGTGCTATTCAGAGGACAAAACTACTTTAAAGTTCAGGATATCAGATAGTATCTAAAACACTTCCTGCTTTTCCTTGAAAGCTGGGAAGGTACAAAGGAAACATCTCATGCATGAATGGCTTGGCTGTGAAGGGGGTAATCGTTATACCTAAGTTAACAGGGAAGGGGCTGGTGTTCCCCCCTGGATCCTTGGATGACAAGCACCAACGACCTCAGAGGAAACCTGGCCGGGGCCTGTGGCTGCCTGAGCCTTGCTCGTAAACCTGAACTAGCTTGCTTCCCTCTGCTTTCTGTGTGTGATCGCAAAGCCAGTGAAGCCGTCCAAGGAAAATACTCGGCTTCGTGTTTACAGCCGTGGAATCAGCCTGTGGCTTGCTCCTGCGGGGATTACTGCTGAGTCCTGCCTGTGGAAGGCATTGTTTCTAGCTGCTCCTTTCTAGGACAAGTCACAGCCAGCCAAGCCAATGACAGAAGTTCCCCAGGATGAGATTTCAGTGCGGCCCCTGCCCTTCGGTGGCTGCCCACCCAAGGGCACCTTTCCAGACACAGCAGCTCCTGTTAGGGGAAGACAGACAGAGCTTTCAGGCCAATTTAGGCAAAGGATCCCATGGGTGGTGATGCTTCTTGCCTTGTATAAGAAAAGGCAAAAAGTGCCTGGCACATGGGAACAGGTCCACACAGCCACATCTGGCTACAGGTGGCCAGACTGTGGCTCGCTGTTGGGGTTGGAGGGCACGGAATTTCATGAGTGTAGAAACCATCTCTCCTTTGTGGTAGCAGTACAAATCACTGATTTCTTTCTCCAGCAAATCCCCACTGGGTGTTGCCCTCTCTCTGACTGTCCTTCCGTGCTCACCCCTGTGGGAGGACCCAGGCCAGGAGGGTTGGGGAGGGAGCCCGGGAGTGTCCCTCTGTGCTAGACCAGAGCCTTTTGATGGCTTCATCACAGACCTCACATCACTCCTGCTTCCCCTGCATGAAAAGTGGGAGTGTTCAGTGCTGGCTGATGTCACACGAGTTCAATTATTGTTCTCTTTTGATCACATAATCCTTTCCAAGAACAAAGTTTCAAGACAAATCTGCCTGTTCTTTCTAGTCCCACACTTAAAAAAAAAATTAAACAAAAAACCTGTTTGATCTCTCCCAAAAGGCTACTGGTAATTAGAGGCTGAGTGTGCACAGTCCGCCGCTGCCGCTAAGTTAGTCACCAGCTGCGTTCTGGCCCTTCGCCAGGCTGTTCACAAGTGTTACACACCCGCGGGCTGCGTGTGCTGGCTGAGCTCCTGCAGCAGCTGAGTGAGGCCGGATGCAAACCTCTGGCAGCAGACACACTGTTCTTCACAGGCTGGTCCATGGGGGCTCTGCGGGACCCTCGCGGCGGGGGGGTGCTTCCCATCTCCCGCCAGTCAGGGCCACCTGCGGCTCTGTCATAGAGGAGCAGGATGGCCAGGGGAGGGGTCTCCACACTGTTATTTCCAAACCCTTAGACCTTAAGTATTTGCCCAGGTGAGGACTTGCCGAACTAAGCAGACAGGAATGCTCAGCCTCACGGAGACACTTTACAAACACTTGTTAATGATGCTGCTTTGACAGGACAGATGCGAGTGCCTAATGTAAAAGAAATTCCACTGGGAGTACCGGAGTTGACTCAGACAGACATCTTCCGCAGCATTTTGGTTTTTCTTTTAGCAACCGTACAGTACCGCAAAAAAAGTCTTCCGAGTTGTTCCCAGGAAGTAACATGATATTAGACAAAGCAGAAACTATTTTCAGTGCTACGGAAGAGAAGGGGAGCCCAGACGGCGGAGGGCAGATCCAGGGTGCAGACAGCGCTTCTGGCGCCCTGTGCAGCCTAGGTTCGGACCACAGACAGCTTCTACAGAGCGGCTGTGGTGGAGCGGACGAACTCACTACATCCCGCTTCCCTGAGCGTTTTCATGGGTGGCACGACCCCCCTAAGAACCCACTGGACCTGGGCAAATGGCTGAGGGATCTAACATACACATGTCCCCTGACCCAACCTGGCCCCCAGGGCTCTTGGTCCCAGAGATGAGGCCCGGCTGGCAAGCAGATTCCCACCGGGCGAAATCAAGTTAAGGGGTTCGGATCAGAACTGCACGGTCCAGGTCAGACCCCTGAGCAGCCCGTCACGTGCCGATGTCCCCTGGGGACAGACCTGCGGCTCCACGATCCGGGCGCGATCCAGTTCACAACCTCCGCGCACCTCCCGGCACCTACGCTCGGCCGGCCTGCGCGCCCCGGCTGGGCACGGCCCCACGGCCGCCGCCGCGCAGCCCCGGCCCCACTCACCAGCTGCTCGCGCAGCGCCGCCAGCGTGGCCTCCAGCCGCCCCTCGCGGCCCCGGGCTCCGGCGGGCCCTGGCGGGGACTGCAGCGCCAGGGCGCCCCGCACGCGCCTCTCCTGCGCCGCGCGCAGCCCCTGCAGCTCGTGCAGCCCGGCCAGCGCCGCGCGCAGCCTCGCGCCCCCCCGCCGGCGGTCCCAGCCCGCGGGTCCCGGGGTTCCGCCCGGTGCCCACATCCCCGCAGCAACGCGCCGTCCCAGCCGCCGGTCCGCCCGCCCGCAGGTCGCCTAGGTGGGGAGGGACCTGGGCTGCGCGAGGGCGGCGTCTGCGTGCGAGGTCAGGGCGGCCGCCCCTGCGCCCTCGCCCGCCCGCTGCGGGCCTGGACCGGACGGACGGATGGGAGGAAGGACGCAGAGGGGCTCAGCGGGCTCTGCAGGCTTAAAAACAGCTCTGAAGTCACATTTTGAGAACGATTAGAAACTCATGAAGAAAGAAACCACATTACCGGTATTTCCTATTGTGTGCCCGCGCTGCGGAAACACAAGGCCTGCCTTTGTAACTCTTACGAAATAAAAGCTTTATTGGGTTGTATTCACGAACCACACAGCTCACCTGTGAATTGCTCGGTTCCGTAGCTCTTTGTGAATTCTAGAGCGTTTTCACCCGCCCCCGCAAAGGGAAGCCCCTCAAGCGCCCGCAGTCACCCCACTTCCGTGGTAACTCGTTCGGGGCGCTGCTTGTGCCCACGGTGGGACCTCACGAAACAGGGTCCTGCAGTGTGGTTTTCTGGCCTCCTGCCTCAGCCTGGCGCTTTCCAGGGCGCGCATGGTGCACACCTCCGGCAGCTCCCGTGGGAATACGTGGGAATAGGGCTTCAGAGCTTTGTCCCTGT
Source organism: Thryonomys swinderianus (assembly GCA_004025085.1). NCBI lineage: Eukaryota > Metazoa > Chordata > Mammalia > Rodentia > Thryonomyidae > Thryonomys > Thryonomys swinderianus. Next base: position 61,112 of record PVIC010001759.1, on the reverse strand, counting down.
TTGTGGCTGGGTACTACTCCACACAAGCTGTGGCACCCTTTTTTTTTTTTATCCCGTCATCTACCGGTGACATACAGGTTGATGCTTTTGCTCTTGAGACCTAACCCATTTCGACGGACTTCTTTCAGTTACACATTCTCTTTCTGGATGCACATTTTGCAAGGGTGTTTTCCACTCTGCAGGCTGCCTCTTCGTTTCCTTGCAGCCAAAAGCATTTTCAGTCTTGCTGAAGCCCAGCTCGCTTCTTTTGCTGCTTATGCTTTTGATGTCATATCTAGGATTTGTTTATGCCTGTGTTTTTCTGAGCATCTGAGCTTTAGGGCTTACACTTAGTTCTTTCACTCACTTGAGTTACCCTTTGTACCCTATGTTAGTGAGAGGCCGGACTCCTGTCTTCAGCGCCCCGGGCTGAAAAGATGATGCTCAGTGCTCCCTCCTGCCGCACTGTCTGGGTCTCCTGCTGAGAATCTCTCACTTCTGCACTCTGTCCACTGTCTGCATCTTCTTCCTTACTCCGGTGCCACACTGGCTGATACTAGTGGGTTCTGAATTCAGGAAGTGTGAGTCTGTCAGTTGCCTTTTCCTTCAGAGGAGGGTATCACTGTTCTGCCTTTCACTCTGACAATGAGAATTTCAGGATCAGCTTGTCAATCTCTGCAGTTTTGGTGAGGGATTTTTGCTGGGAGTTTGATGAGGAACAAATGGATGGACTCTTTAGACCAGCTGGAAATACTGCTTCTTTACTTTAGGTCTTCAGGACCAACACATGGGCTTGTTTTTCCGGGTCTTCAACGGTGTAGTAGTCTCGGCATGCAAGACTTGCACATGTGTTAAATTTATTTCTATGTAGTCTCTTCTTTTTGGTGCAGCTGTATGTGGAATTGCTTTTGAATTTCACAATGCCCACTGCTCAGATAGAGAAGCCAACAGTTGCTTCACTGATCCTGAAACTGCTGTGTGCCTACTTCTTTACTAGTTACAGTGGCCTTTATCTTCTATTTCTTTGCTTTTCTGTGCATGGCCATGTCATCCTGAAAACACAGATGGTTTTACCTCTGCCTTCCTTATCTAGGTGCCTTTTATTTCTTTTTCCTCTTGTGGCTACAACATCCAAGTCAGAGTTGAATAGAGGCTGCAAAATGACACCCGCATTCTGGTCTCACCAGAGGGAGAATAGCCAGGCTTTCTGCAGGGAGTAGTTGTCGGGAATGTTTCCACAGAACCTTTTACCAAGACAAGAGATTGCCCTTCTTTTTCCAGGTTTCTTTTGGTTTTAATTATTAAAAAATGTTATTTTAAAGATTATTTTATGAATACTTTCTTTTCTCTTTGGTCCTTTACTTACCTAGCCTAGTTTTACAGAAAAAGTACAAGGCTGGAAACATGGGAGATGCTGGATCCAAGTTCCTGTACCCTCAGACTTCTCCAGCCATGTGATGAGTGTGCAGAAGTTTGTCTCTGTTGTCCTTCTGTAAGAAAAGATGTATAGAAATGGTCATTTTAACAGCTTTGCTAACCTTGTTTGCTAACCTTGAATAATTTATAGATTGTATAGGTTCTTTTTCTACACACTCATGTCATCTAAGGCTAATGGCAGCTTTATTTCTTTCAGCTACACACACTTCCTGCTTATTTTTCTTGTTTTATGTTGACATCTAGAGTCTTGGGGGGGCTGTTGAAGGTGACAATATCTATGACCTGGGTGTCACCTCCAAGGCATACTGGGAGCTTGTCAGTGCCTCCTTGCTAACCCTGGAATGGTGTTTTACAGTCAGCTTTTCTGAGGTTAGGGAAATTTTATTTCTTAAATAAATACATACATTTTATTTACTTATTAAATTCTATTACTGTCATGGGTATTGAATTTAATCAAATGTAATTTCTAAGAAATTGAGGTGATGACACTTTTTTCCTCACTTTTTTCATGAGTTTGCACAGATAAACCAACTCTTCCTCTCTGGAATAAACCAATGTAGTTATGACCAATTATTCTGTTTGTATATTACTAGGTTGATTGGATAATATTTGGTTTTAGAGTTTTGCATCTATATTCATGGGTGAGATTATCATTCTCTCTTTTGCATTTTTTTAGGTTTTAAAAATCATTGCTATAGTGGCCTCATAGAATGAATAAAATGATTTTGTCTTTGAGGATTCTGTGTGAGAATTCACATAAGATTTATGTTGTCTCATTCTTGACTATTCGGTAGAATTCATAATGAAACCGCCTGTCCCTGGATTTTCTTTTAACATTTTAAACTTACGAATACAAGTCTTCAAACAATTATATAATTGTCTAGACTTACTATTTCTTCTCCTGTCAGCTTGCTCAGATGTGCTATTTCAGTATGTTGCTTCTCCTTGTCCACATTTTATTTTCATCGATGCACATTGTTCCAGTCCCCAGGGACTCTGCCCTACCTGTCCTTGACCGTGGTCATGAAGTCTTTGTGCTCTTCTCTCCAAGCTGAGGGCTCCCTCTGTTGCCACTTCCAGGCTGGACCCTGTGGTGGAGGCACATGGACGGAGAGAGCAGTGGCCACCGGTTCTGGCACTGACAGGCTGGGTGGAGTCTAGGCCAAGCCCCAGGAGGAGTCTGCTAGTCCTGTGGCCACACTGTCCATCCCTCTGCTTCATCCCTGCCACTGGGGTTGGAAAAACCCAGAAGAGGCACATTTAGTTAATTTGCCTGGGAGCATCCTCTCTTACTGGAGAGTCCTTACTGAGGCTGCCCTCTTCTCACCCACATTTGGGGTGACCATACTGGGCAGGGCACGGTCAGGAGGGCCCACGCAGAGCAGGCACGGGGCCCATACTTCACCTGCTGAAGGCCTGTTTCCGGGCCTGCTGGGGAGGTCCTGTGATCCTGCACCGTCACCTGTTACAGCTTTATCGCTTTGTTTGCGAGTGCAGGGAGCCCCTCTGCCGGGGACCACAGAGTGTCTTTGAGGTCTTCAGCTTACGGGGTAAAGACACCTTGAGAGTCTGTCCTCAGGGTCCATAGTTTGTGTTGTTCTGTGGGGCCACCCTTTCCTGGCTGCCCAGGGCCAGCTTCCCCTGGACATGTGGCACCATGCGGACCACAAGCACCTTCAGTGAGTGTCCCTCCGAACATAGAGTGGGCCTTTGATTATTTTTTAAATTGACTTTATCGGTACATTTCATACATGCATTATGATCATATCACACAATTGAGAATTTGTACCTGTTCTCATTTTTCCCCATTTCCCTGACCTCCCTATAACCCTAACCCCTATATACATAAGCTTTGTTTCCTGTTTTTACTATTAAATTTTTTCTTTCCCTTCTTTACTTTCACCGACTCACACTTTCTCTTTTCCTTTTGCACATTTTCTTCCTAGTTCACATTACCTATCATACATTTTGGCATTCATTTACTCCTTCAGTTTTGCATACTGGAGAAAAGATACAGTATTTACACATCTGTGTTCTATTTATTTCACTTATGAGTATATCCTCAAGGTGCATCCATTCGAGTGTAAACAACTCAAATTTATCATTCTTCACAGCAGAGTAATACTGAATTTTATATACCCTCCCATCTTCTTTATCCAGTCTTGCACTGATGGGTATTTGAGTTGTTTCCAAAATTTCGCTATCACAAACTGAGCTGCTATAAATATGGGTGCACATATGTTACTCTGATATGATTCTTTTTTTTGAGACAGGGTCTCACTTTATAGTTCAGGCTGGCCCTGAGCTCACTATGTAGCTCAGGCAAGCCTCAAATTCAGCAACCCTCCTGCCTCTGCTTCCCAAGTGCTAGGATTACAGGTTTGAGCCACCAAGCCTGGCATTTTCTGATATGATTCTTTTAATTCTTTCATATATACATATACACCTGGGTCAAATGGGACCTCTAGTCCTAGTTTTTTTTTTCCTTCGGTACCAGGGATTGAACTTGGGCCCTTGTGTGTCCAAGGCTGGCGTGGTACCACTTGAGCTACATCCCCAGCCCCTCTAGTCCTAGGTTTTTAAGGAACTGATCTCCATAGTGGTTGCACCAGTCTACATTCCCATCAACAGTGGAGAAGGGTCCCTTTCTCCCCACATCCCTGCCAGCATTTCTTACTGGTTAGATTCATGACAACAGACATTCTTTCTGGAGCAAGGTGGAATCTCAGCGTGGTTTTCATCTTCATCTCTCGAATAACCAGCGATGCCGAGCATTTCTTCATATGTTCCTTAGCTACCTTTACTTCTTCATTTGAAAAATGTCTGTTCATTTCAGATACTCATTTTTGAACTGGGTCTTTAAACTTGGGGGGGCTGATTTTTTAAAGTTCTTTATATACTCTAGATGGTAGCCCTTGTCTGAGAAACAGGTGGTAACAATTCTTTCCATTATTGTAGGTTGTCTTTTTGTTCCGTTGGTGGTTTCTCTTGCTGTGCAGAAGCTTTTTAGCAAGATGAGGTCCCAGTTGTTGATTGTTTCTGCTAGTTCCTGTGCTGTGGAAGTTTTGTTCACAAAGTCTTTCCCTGAGCCAGTGTCTTCAAGAATTCTATCTTATCTATTTTCCATCAGGTTTAGTGTTTCTGTTTTAATATTTAGGCTCTAATTCACTTTGATTTTAGTTTGGTGCATGGTGAAAGAGATAGATGTAGCTTTAATCTTTGGTATGTTGAAGCCCAGTTTTTCCAAAACCACTTGTAAAAGAGGTTGTCTTTCCTCCACTGAGGGTGTTTAGTTCCTTTGTCAAAGATGAGGTGGCTTAGTATATCTGCGGTTGTTTCTGGATCTTCTAGTCTATTACACTGATGCTCAGTTCTATTTCTTTGGTGGTACAATGCTGTTTTTATACAGTGGCTTGGTAGTATAGTTTCAAGTTGGGGATTGTGATACTCCCTGCCATGATCTTGTTGCCTATAATTGCTTTTGTTACTCTAGGTCTCTTGTGGTTCCAGATGAATTTTTGGGTTATTTTCTCTAGTTCTGTGAAGTATACTGGTGTATTTCAATTGGGATTTCCTTAAATCTATATAGTGGTTGTGGCAGTATGACCATTTTGGTGATAGTGGTTCTTCCTACCCAGAACAAGGGATATTTTTCCATTTTCTGATATCCTCTTTGATCTCCCATTTCAGAATGCAGTAGTTCTTAGAGTAGAGATCTTTCACCTCCTTTGTTAGATTTATTCCTAGATATTTCATTTTATTGGAAGCTTTTGTGAAAAGAATTGATTCCCTGGGCCGGAGATTTAGCTCAGTGGTTTTGGCACCTGCCTTGCAAGCGCAAGGTCCTGAGTTCGATCCCTGGTAACCACATACAACGCTGGGTGTGGTGACTCCCGCCCACCAGCCATCAATACCACATAACACAGTGCTGGGCGTGGTGACTCATGCCTGTAATTCCAGCACTCAGGAGGCAGAGACAGGAGGATTGCTGAGTTCGAGGCTTGCCTGAGCTCCATAGTGAGCTCAGGGCCAGCCTGAACTACAAAGTGAGACCCTGTCTCAAAAAAAAAAAAAAAAAAAAAAGAATTGATTCCCTGATTTCTCTTTCGGTGAGTCCTTTGTTTGTGTATATAAAGGCTATTGATTTTTGAATGTTGACTTTGTATCCAGCTCCACTACTAAATTTGGTGATTAAATCTAGCAGTCTTTTGGCTGGGTTTTTAGGTTTCTATATAGAGTATCATGTCATCAGCAAATAATGACAGTATAACTTCTTCCTTACCTGTCTTTATTCCTTTTTCTTCTTTTTCTTGTCTAATTGCTCTGGCTAATGTTTTCTTAACTATATTGAGCAGGGGAGGGAATAGTGGACATCCTTGGTCTTGTTCCTGATCTTAGTGTAAAGGGTTTCAGGTTTTTTTTTTTTTTTGAGATAGGGTCTCACTTTGTAGTTCAGGCTGGCCCTGAGCTCACTATGTAGCCTAGGCAAGCCGCCGCGAACTCAGCAATCCTCCTGTCTCTGCTTCCCGAGTGCTGGGATTACAGGCATGAGCCACCATGCCCGGCACTGTGGTATGTGGTATTGATTGCTGGTGGGTGTGAGTCACCACACCCAGCATTCTCTGTGGTTACCGGGGATCGAACTCAGGGCCTTGCGCTTGTGAGGCAGGCACCGGGACCACTGAGCTAAATCTCCGGCCCAAGGGTTTCCATTTTTGACCATTTAACATAATACTGGCTGTAGTTTGTCATAAATACCTTTTATCAGTTTAAGATAAAGACCATCTATTCCAATTTTCTGTAGGTTTTTAATCATGAATGGGTGTTGGATTTTGTCAAATGCATTTTCTACACCCCTTGAAATGGCCATTTGGTTTTTGTCCTTGAGTCTGTTAATGTAGTGTACCACATTTATTGATTCACGTATGGTGGATTATCCTTGTATCACTGGGATGAATCCAGCTCGGTCAGGGTGTACGATTTTCTCGATGATCCTCTATATAAACAACCTAATGCTGAATCTCAAACCACTAGAAAAAGAGCAAGATAAACCCAAAGCTCATACAAGGGAGGAAATTATGAGGATTAGAGCAGGAATTAATGTGGTGGAAACTTAAAGAATGACACAAAAATCAACAAATTAAAGGGTTGGTTTTTTTGAAAGAATAAATAAAATTGACAAACTCTTAGCCAATCTTATCAAAAAAGAAGGAAAAAGTTTAAATCCATGCAATCCAGAATGAAAAGGGGGAAATCACCACAGATCCAGCAGAAAGTCAGAGGATAATAAACACCTATTTTGAGAACTTGTACTCCAATAAGATGGAAAACACAGAAGAAATGGACAGATTCGTAGACACATAGAACATCTAAAGTTGAACAAAGAAGATATGAAAATGCTAAATATCCCAATATCAATACATGAAATTGAAAATGTAGTTAAAACCCTACTGACAAAAAAAAAAAAAAAAAAGCTCCTGGGTCATGATGGCTTTATTGCTGAATTTTATAAAACTTTCAGAGAAGATCTAGTCCCACTAGTCCTCAGTCTTTTTAATGAAATCAAAAGGGAAGCAATACTCCCAAATTCATTCCTGGAAGCAACCATTACATTGATTCCACAAGCAGAGAAAGACCCAGACACAAGAAGGGAACTACAGGCCTGTCTCCCTAGTGAATATTTTCTTTTTTGAGACAGGGTCTCACTTTGTAATTCAGGCTGGCCCTTAGCTCACTATGTAGCCCAGGCAAGTCTGGAACTCAGCAATCCTCCTGCCTCTGCCTCCTGAGTGCTGGGATTACAGGCGTGAGCCACCACACCCGGCACTGTGGTATGTGGTATTGATGGCTGGTGGGTGTGAGTCTCCACGCCCAGCGTTGTATGTGGTTACCGGGATCCAACTCAGGACCTTACACTTGTGAGGCAGGCACCGGAACCACTGAGCTAAATCTCCAGCCCTCCTTAGTGAATATTGCTGAGTGTGCCTTTTAAGTAGGAAAGGACATGCATTGTCTAACTTCAGATAATTCCCTCTCCTACCTTTGGAAAAGTTTTCGCCTTTTACCTGTCTTCCCTTCTTACTGAAACTTTTGCATTCTTCTTATGTGTCTGATGTTAACCCTTCTTGGTTTTACCATTTTTTATCATATTTCTTGTAGCATAATTTTTAAAAGTTTTTTTTGAGCCTTAGCTTTAATACTTATTTTTCCTCAGATTTTATCGATCGTAAATTTTTAACAGGTCTTTGTTTCTGGATTTAAAAAACTTATTCCATTTTTGCTTTTGAAATACACTAGCATCTTGAGTTTCTCACTCTGAATGTTATTTCTGCTTTCTCTTCAGGGATGTGCAATGTCTAGTTTTCTTTTCTAAAATGTTGACTTTCTCATGCTCAGTGTGGCCTTCTCTCACTGTAGCACCTGGGAGGGGGTATGTTCAAGGGGGAGGTGTCTTCCCTCCTGGCTTATTCATCCTTGGAAGGTCCTGGGATAAATGACCTCATTGTTATAATCCAAAGTGCTATTTCAGATTATAATTCGGAGCACAAGGAAGACATGAAGGAAATGTTTATGAGAAAATGTCAAGAAAAAAGGGACTGAATTTAAAATTGCAACTCCCCGTAACTATATGTACAAAGCCTTCATGCCTGTTGGGCCCTTGTGACAACACCAGAAAAAATTCAGCATTGATTCTGAAGTTTGCTGTGCTTGTGGGTGACTTTCCCTATTGGGTTAATGTAATTTTCTTGGTGAGGTGTTTGTGCAATAACACACACAGACACAATACAACCTTTATTAGAAAACGTTTTTTCTAATTATATTGGCAAAGATCATAAATGTCATAATGGCACTGCTGGGGAAAGACTACAGAGTTCCACCCTGTTGCACACCTGGAAGGAGGAACAGAAGGAAATTCCTGGCAGGCAATTTGGCAAAACCAGCACAACCTTTGAGTGCTCATGCCCGGGGACCATGCCTAGGACTTCATTCTCGAGAGCTGGATGCAAAGGCACAGGAATCTGTTAGGGTGCACATTTAAACACACCAGTTCTAACATTTGGAAGCAGTTGACATAAGGACGTGGGTGACTGAAGTGACGTGTGCCTAAAATAAAAGGGATGAGTAATACGATGCTCTGAAGTGATTTTTTTTGCCTTTAATCTCCATTAATTAGGGCACAATTTTAAGTAAATAAATGTTAGCATTATGAAATACTAATCACGAAACATCAACAAATTACCCAAACAGTCCCTGCAATTACTATGGGATGTGCTGCGAACTGCAGTGTCCCCAGGTTGAGAGTTTCCTCAGCTGGGCAGCTCAGCATGGCTCAGGCTCCTTCGGGCCACCTGTGGTGCGGTGGGGATCTGGACAGCCTTCGGCCATGGTTGCCCTGCGGGAAGGTGGCCCTATTCTTGTGTCTTCTCTGCTTGGCTCCCAGCCTGTGTGGACCAAAGGCCCTCTAGGTTGAAGTGTCACCCCGCCCCGCCCTGCCCACCACCTCCACCTCCTTCTGTTTCTCACCTGGCCAGGGGCTGCGCATGTGCCATGCGTCTGCTGCAGGTCAGCTCTGGCTGCTCCTGCCTCTTTCCCTGCCCTGCACGCAGCTCCTCATGTGCAGTGCAGTTGGCCTTTTGACCGTGATCCTCTCGCTCTCTGTTGACCCCACTGGGCTGTGAGTATTGAGACCAGAGGTTGGGTTTTCCACTAATGTGTTTCTGTTCGCAGTGGCTACTTTACATTATTTGCTGGATAAATGCGTGAAGATTTTGTTAAGTAAAAAAATTATATCAATCTTTCTCTTATATGAGAAACCCAAAGTATAAATTAAGAAGTAAAATAAAAGATAAAGGAAGTAGGGAGATCATTCTTAAGTGAGAAGAGGGTCAAGAGGTAAAGGGAGAAAGAGAGGGAAGGGACAGGGATGAAGAAAAGAATTAAGATGTGCTATGTGCATGTACCAATTTCCCACCAAGAATGTGAACATTATACATTTTTTTTTTTGAGACAGGGTCTTGCTTTGTAGTTCAGGCTGGCCCTGAGCTCACTATGTAGCCTAGGCAAGCTTTGAACTCAGCAATCCTCCTGTCTCTGCCTCCCAAGTGCTGGGATAACAGGCGTGAGCCACCACGCCCTGCACTACATTTTAAATATGTACCAAAAAAGATGAGTATTTAGAGTACTTAGATTTATTGTTTTAAATTTCTGAGAAATGCTTACAATAAAAAGAATTTTCCAAACAAGTTAAAAATTACATCAATCATAAATAATCCCTTATATTATATATTATATTATATAATAATGTTATTATTGTAGTATTATCTTTAATAATATTATTTTTACTATAAAATAATTTACAAGATACACTAGCAATTAATGTCTTATCTCTATTCCCCTTTAGTCAAACCTTTTTTTTTAGTCAAACCTTCTTATAAATTTTACTGTGCAGTCTTAAAAATTCATCATCTCTCCTCTATCACCTATCTAAATTTTATCTAGTATCTATCTTTGTTCCATCAACTTCTATTTATCCCTCAATCTATCTTCTATTTATAACCTGTTTATCTTCTGTTGAGATCTCATTATCTACCTGTCCGTCATTATTTACCTATTTTCTGTCTATTTTTTCAGCCTGTTTATATTTCTGTGTATTTATATAACTTCTGTCCACTTATCCGACTTCTGTCTTCTTCTTATCTACTTATTCCTCACCCGTCATGGACCTATCTGTCCATTTATGTGTCTGTCTCTTGTATCCACCTATCTACCTACTACCTCTCTACCTAACGTGCATCTGTCTGTCCACCCACCCATCCATCTTTCACCTGTCCCTTCTATGCTCATGTGATATGTGTTACTGTAGAGGCTCACTTTATCTCACCTTCCCTCCAGTGAATAGCATCTATCCATGAATGCCCATTAGTCATTCTTCTCCTGATGAACATGTAGTTGGTACTTTTCCCCCCAGCAGCAATGCCATGACAATCGCCCTTTGGCTGTGTTCTATAAGATGGGATTTTCAGTGTCAGTGGACAGTCAATATTTTAAGACCATTTCCCAAGAAGTGCATTCATGGCTAGCAACATGTTAGAGAGTGCACTCCAAACCCTATTGTTGCTGATACTAGAAGTCCTCATTTTGAGGCTTTTGGTTTTCTCAACTTGACTGGTAAAATGCTATCTCAGCATTGTTGAGTGCACATTGCCGTGATTTGTAGCATTTGAGCATCTCTGCAAGTGCCAGTCAGTTTTCACTTCTTCCACTGCAGATGCCCACAAGAACTTACCAGAACAGCTGGCCCATGTAGTGCAAGAGAAAGACCTCTTGCGAGGGCAGCAGCACAAAGAATCAGCACCTCAGTGATGTCTGGGGTGTAGACCTAAGTGACGAATTATATAGGGACAATCTCTTTAAATGGGAACCGTACAGTTTGAAGAGCGATTTGAGGAAATTAGTCAAAATAATTAAGTGTCCATGCTAAGGCCAGGGCAGTCTGGAATAGGAGCATCCCAGCTGGGAGGATCTCTCCCTTTCCTCAGAGTGCACAAGTACCCTGTTCTCATGGTTTGGGCCAGCAAATCTTGCCAGCAAGGCAACATACAGATTTTTCTACTTTCATTATTTTAGACTCTATGGTACAAATAGTCATCAGGTGCTCAATTATGACTGCCACGGAGTAGGAATGGGAAACTCTTGGGCTATTTTATATAACTATGCAAGTGTGATCTTCAGGCAGTTTTATATAGGAGTAAGTTATAGGATAGCTACATCCTAGCATATTCTGACTCCAAGGAGCATAGTGTTTGGGATCCATCTTTGTGGACTTCCTCAGCTCAGCCCCGTATCTGGCAGCACAGGAGACCTGCTAGAGTTCCCCCATCCTGGGGACAGTCTCAGCCTAGAGCTCAAGCCTAAGGGCAGAACTGGTAGGCTGGGGTGCACGTTTCCAGAGAAGGTGCCCTTCCGACCAGTCATGAGGACAGGTTATCAGTCTCTTTCTATTACCTGTTGACTGGCCTCAGGTGGACACATGAACATCATCTAGTTGGGGGAGGGTCATCCTGGACGTTCCCTGAGCTAGTTTGCCTCTTGGTGAGTTTTATACAAATAGCACCACGCTTTCTTTTGTGTCTGGCTTCTTTTGTTCAGAGTTGTGGGTCAGCAGCACCCTTGTTGCTCCCCTGTAGCACCAATCACCCGTTTTCAAGTCTCCATAGTATGATGGTGCCCCAGTCCACTCTGTTTCCAATAACACTTTACCTGGTCCTCACCGAGGTGAGGTGATTGAAGGCAGCATGGCTGTGATGCTTGGACAACCCTGTTAGTTGGAGGCACCTACACATGGAGAGCCGGATACTGGCCTGTGTCTTGATGGCTGACTTATTTGGGATATGGTGAAGTGGACAGGAGTGGAGTGGTTGGTTGAGTTTGGACGGCTGTGATGCCCTGTGACTCACACCTCCTGGAGAGGCAGAAGCACCTGCCCCTCAGGGACCCCTCACTGCCCTGCACATTCCTGGCCATAGCTTCTTTCAACATAAGTTAGCTTCCTGGTCTTAGACCTTCCTATCCCTGGAACCCACAGTTCTTTCCTTTTGATATCTTTGACTCAGTATTGTGTTTCTGGCCAGTGTGACTCCATTGTTCCTTTCTCTTGACAAAGCTGCCATGGCCTGTAGATGTGTCTGAGTTGTTCTCAGCCTGTGACTTAGCACCCCTGACTCTTCACATGTGAAACTTTGGGGACATGAACTTCCTTCTCTCTGGGACCTACAGCAGATGTGGAGAAGCAGAGTGGATGGGCCATAGTGCAGATAACTGTTGAGGGAAACTGATGGTTTCCAAGATGGCTGCATTTTACACAGAAACAGCTGTGAGTGAGAGCTCAGTCACAGCCTGGCCCACAGTGCTGCTGTCCTGTCCAGTGGTGTGTCAGCCTTTCTGGAAGGCATGTGGTGCTGCTCCCTCATTGTTTGGTAACTGCATCAAGACCAGAGGAACAACATATGCTGCTTGTCCTTCCAACCCTACAGGCTGTCAAAAGGGCTCAAGTGGACTGGCCATGGGCAGCTAGGAGTCTGGGAGGGTCAAGGGCAAGATATTGGGAGCAATCCTACATAATTTTGGGACTAAATAATTTAACAATTAAAATTATTATTAGGCCTAGCTTTCATGGCTACAAGCCAGCTATGGCATAATTAACTCTGTGTTCACCTCCTGTAACAACTAAGGTCCCACATGCTATGATACTCCAGGGAAGAACTATGCCAGCCAAAGACATTGTAGGACCTTCATCTTCATAATTCTTCATTGTTCTAGATTGTACAGAACTGCTGCTCTCTGAGTGAACTGTTACATTTGTTATTCCTCCTGTACCAAAACTACTGCCCTCTGAGATACCCGTTACTTGCTGGCCTCTGACTGACCTTTGTTATTCTTGATGTATTGAATAAAAGTGTGGCAAATTTGGGTTTTTCATTTTTGCTACTCAGAGCAGTATGGATCAGGCCCAAGCTCAGCTTCTTCTCCAAGTTTCACTTTTCTCTGTATAGTAATTAATTTGCCTTGTGCTGTTGGGCTCACCAGAGACTAGAACTTAACTGTAGAGGTTCTAGTTATGTCCCCTTTCCCTATTCCCTACAGCAAGACTCTGTGCTCTTGCAGAGTGTCAGTCAGACTTATGATTGTGTGTGGCCTTTAGCAACTTACTGGGTCTTGCTAAGCAGAAGTTTAATTATTGGTACAAAGAGAGGTTTTCATGCATAACAAGAATAAACTCAGTGTTTTTTTGGACCAGTATGCACTCCATAAAAGGTACAATTTCACTTAGACCAAGTGGAATAGAAATAAAATCCAAATGCCTTCCCACAGCCAGCTTTCACATCAGACACCTGCTTTACTTAGAGATCAGTCACATGGAGTCACTGGGTTTTAATCTGAAAGGTCAAATATTGACCATTCTGTGTGATTTGATAGAAATTTAACATTCTTCCTAAAACAAGGTGGGGTTCAAATATTTCAGTCAATATTTAACCCTTACTGAATGGGAAAAATGGCACATTTTCTTAACTAAACCAAGAGAAATGAAGGAATTCTAGCAGAATTCATTAAGATTAGAAAAAACAAAAAATAATTAGGGCAGAAAGAAGTTGACTAGTAGACTGCAAAGCTGTTCTTTGTAGGGTGAAAAACTCTTAATTTGTCTTCACCAGCCTGTGGCCTGAAGGTTTGTTTTTACAGCTTCCCATGGACAGGTTTCTGGGTGAAGAGATTGATGCTGCAGCTAGTGCTAGAGACCCTGGTGGCTGCCCAGGGTGCAGACAGACTGAGATGGAAAGCTACTGTTCAGTAAGAACTGGATGTAGCTGTCTGTCACACATTTTTAATGTTATTTGTTTTATTAAATCAACTGTCTTTTTCTTTTTACTAAAAAAGTCCCCAGAGGCCTGCTGACTGGTACCATCTGACTGTGGATTGTCTCACCATGCCAGAGACAGGAACTATTTGCCACCATGTCCCAGGATAAAAGAACAGAGCAAACGAGCAGAAACAAAAGGTGTTGGCTGACTTCTGGCTTCCCACACTGTCTAGCACTGCCGTAGATTCAGGTTGCAGTCAAGGCAGGTATTGTGGGGTTGCTGCGAACAGTCTCATTGCTGTCACGAATGGCTGCTCTGTCCCCCAGGTGAGGCCTGTGGAGCCCCCTGTGGGCCCACTGTCATGCTCTCTTCTTCCCCACCCTGGCTGCTTGATGGGGACCCACAAATCCTCGATGTCCTTGTCCATCAGATGACCCCTGGGGAGCATCCGTGTGCTGGCCCTCGGTGGACCTCGCTCACTGGGCACAGAGGCTCCAGCCCTGCCACAGACCCTAGTCAGACCTTATTCGATGTCTCTTCAGCTCATACGCTGGGTCTGGAGTTTCCTCCTGCCCCTGAACTCCAGGTGTGAGCAGGGATCTGTGTCGGCTCCACACAGGGGTGAGTCCACTGACAGGACCTGTTCCTGGTGGCTCTTCTCATGAGTGTCACCAGTCACGGGCACTACTCTCACGAGGGGCACTCTGTGGATACACACTCCCCCATGTGTGTGGACGGCGAGCTTATTCCAGGCAGAGGCAGAGCAAGCTGCACTGACACCATGTGAGCCTACTACACAGTGTCATGGAGAAAAGAGACACCCCAAAGCATGAGCAACCACAGAGTTCCTCTGCCCTTCATACCCGGGCTTAGAGCATGCCAGTGGATAAAATGCCAAGAGGCTTTCTTTCTTTTTTTTTTTTTTTGGGACAGGGTCTCGCTTTGTAGTTCAGGCTGGCCCTGAGCTCACTATGGAGCCCAGGCAAGCCTCGAACTCAGCAGTCTTCCTGCCTCTGCTTCCCAAATGCTGCGATTACAGACGTGAGATGCCACGCCCAGCATTGTGGGGTACTGGTTGCTGGTGGGTGTTGAGTCATCATGCCCAATATCATATCGTTGTATGTGGTTACCGGGATCGAACCAGGGACCTTGCACTTGCTAGGCAGGTGCAGAACCACTGAGCTAAATCTCTGGCCTCCAAGATGTTCTCTTTAGAGTAGAAGCATTTCTTTCCCTAGAGAACAATGGTAGTCACAGACTAACCCAGGAAATAATAATAAAAAATAATGCTGATTTCAAAATAAATGACCTCTGAGTAGGGCAGCAGAAAGCATCTTAAAGAATGGTCTTGTTGGGCCAGAGGATTAGCTCAGAGGTTCCGGTGCCTGCCTCGCAAGCGCAAGGTCCTGAGTTCGATCCCCGGAAACCACATACAATGCTGGGCGTGGAGACTCACGCCCACCAGCAATCAATACCACATACCACAGTGCCGGGAGTGGTGGCTCATGCCTGTCATCCCAGCACTCGGGAGGCAGAGGCAGGAGGATTGCTGAGTTCGAGGCTTGCCTGGGCTACCTAGTGAGGTCAGGGCCAGCCTGAACTACAAAGCGAGACCCTGTCTCAACAAAAAAAAAAAAAAAAAAAAAAAAAAGAAAGAATGGTCTTGTTAATGTAAACATGTAGATGATTATAGCTGGTCGGGGGCAAAGTATGTGACATTTTCCAGGTGAGATTTGTACAGGTCTGGGGAAGAAACAATGTCCCATTCATCCTCACATTAACAGTTGATGCAGAAACACTTGAAACACAAATGAACTACAGACTTTCCTTGTTTAACCACGGAGTTATGGGTCCTGTGACTAATTGATCACTGAATGAGAAATCCTACACCATATATACATGACAGTATTCAGAACTAAGAAATGGTGAAAGGAAACTCCAGCTTGATGATTTTGCTTTTATTTGCATGGCTTATACATTCAGTACTGTAGTGCATAGACCATAGAGCTCCAGGACTGAACCAAAGAAATTCCCATAAGGTCGCACTGCAGCTCACATCCCATGTGTGGTGAGTCTAAATGCAGAAGTCTGCACAGAGCCTGGTGCAAACATCACACTCATTGCGAGTCTGAACAGTTGTTAAGCACAGAGATCGTTAAACAAGGAATATCTGTA
Source organism: Thryonomys swinderianus (assembly GCA_004025085.1). Lineage (NCBI taxonomy): Eukaryota > Metazoa > Chordata > Mammalia > Rodentia > Thryonomyidae > Thryonomys > Thryonomys swinderianus. The sequence goes on along the minus strand of PVIC010001759.1, from coordinate 45,162 downwards.
CTGTGCCAGAGGGGAAACACACTGGCATTGACTGCTGCTGATATTCTTTGTTATGATTCTTGCTGCAGGGTATTAACAATGAGGGTTTCAGCTGAATCTTTACAAAAACCCATGAGGTCTGAAGTAGTGTCAGGCCCTGTAATAGGTGGAGCTGCCCATACAGAAAACAGTCAAGCTCCAGCCCTACATTCCTTTTCTCATCCCAGTGGATCTTGGCTTGCCCAGGCCGTGGAGTGACTCCTGCTTCTGTTTACCTCCCCATCTCTACTTGCTTCCGGACCTGCACGTTATACCTCCACGGAGCTCTCTCCTGCGACAAGCTTGAGGTATAGGGAGTCTCAGTGGAACAACACTCAAGATTCTCATAACATAATCTGACACATTTTAAAAATATGTTCTACTTATTTCAATCATAAAATAAAATATAGATATAATTAATGAAATTGAGGAACCATCATAGGTTTCCCTAAGTGGAGAACTCAGGAACAGTGGGGTCCTCAAAACAGGAGTTTTGAGACTTTCAAGGATGTTTGAACTATTTCTATCAGAAATGCCAATTCCATTCCGCGGGGCCAGGCGCCCCCTGGTGTGCATGGGGGAGGTTGTGGGGGCCTTTGGCCAGGCCAGGAGGAGGAAAATGGATTCTCAAAACACACTAGAAGAGTCCCATTTATTTCCCCCCTGGCAATTAGAGTGGAAACTCTTGCTACTCTTTGGGCCCTGAAAACTGTGAGCGTTCTTGTGACTTCATTTAAAATCAGCCTCATCACTGTGCCGACACTTGTCAGAGGAGGCTCTGTGAACCCACCCAGGAAACCAGCTTTTATGTGCCTTTGATTCTCTGAATTCTCCCCTCCCACAGGGCTCTGGTGGACAAGATATGTGAAGCCCAGCCTGTCCTCTGCTGTGGCATGGAGTAGTCCTGGCCAGCTCTGCAGGGACTGGAGATTAGTCAGATACGCGGCGCAGTGGCAAAGCAGGGCAGCTGGTGCACAGCCCTCAGCAAGCAGTGGCCATCCTGCCTCCCTCCCATCCCATCTTCTCCCTCCCATCTTTGGTTTATTTTCATGGTAAGTGAGGTAGGGTTAGGCTATTAACGGTGAGGCAGCGAGCACCAGATAGAGACAGGTTGGCTGCTCTTGAATTCATCCAGCAATTCTTACTGTGAAGCTACCAGCTACTGTTACTAGGGAGAAATCATTTCACTTGCTAATTAGCATGCATTTCTGTCAGTGAGTCCCTGAGCACACGCTTTGGGTTCAGGAGTTGAAAACCCACCAGCTACAGTGGCCTAACACAGTCAGTGCAGCCGGCGCCTGGAGGCCCTGCCTCACACTGGGCTCTGCAGCAGACTCCGGCTCCCTGGGCTGCCCTGCAGCTGTCTCGCGTCCTTGTTCCGTGTTGACTCTCCTGTGATGTGAGTAGCTATTTATTTCCAAGTTGCTCTCCTGTCTGTGCATATGAGGCAGAAGGGGCCTGTGGGCGCTCATGGGCTGCCCACCTTGTAGGCAGCTGTCTCTCCTGAATGCTTCCTGCCATCCCAGCTAGGGGACCCCAGCTGCTCCTGCACGGGGCAATGAGACGGCTGCACATGAGCTACAATCCCTCCTGGAGCACAGGCCCAGCACTGCAGAGGACCCCACTATTTCTAGGGGTGTAGAGTTCTCCACAGAGCTTTTAGTTCTCTCTCTCTCTCTCTCTTTTTTTTTTTTTTTAAATTTTGAGACAGGGTCTCACTTTGTAGTTCAGGCTGGCCCTGAGCTCACTATGTAGCCCAGGCAAGCCTCGAACTCACAGTAATTCTCCTGCCTCTGCCTCTTGAGTGCTGGGATGACAGGCATGAGCCACCACACTTAGCACTGTGGTATGTGGTACTGATTGCTGGTGGGCATAAATCACCACGATATTGTTGTATGTGGATACTGGGATTGAACTCAGGACCTCGTGCTTGCTAGGCAGGTGAAAGAACCACTGAGCTAAATCTCCAGCCCTTAGTTCTCATTTCCAGTGATGTTGGTCCTGGTCTAACGCTGGGCTGCATGAAATACTGTGTTACAAACTTTTAAAAGTTGTACATGGAAAATTGTACAAAATGCGCCCTACTGCCAGACCACGCTTCATCATGCTCCTTCAGGGTGGCACGGAGTTTTTACACATGGACCCTTGACTTACAAACTCCATTCGTTCTGGGTTGAAACTCAAGTTGGTCAACGAAGGGTCAATCTCCTCTAACACCTTCAAAATCTCTCTCCTGTACACAGGCAGATCTCAGTGCCTGAGAGAGACATTGGCCCAAGTTTTCTCACTTAACCACACACAGGAAAGGGTGTTGTAACAGTCCTTCTACACTCTTTAAGAGTTCAATCTGAGTCTAAGACTGGAAGCACAAACAGCCAGCATCTGTTTCATAACTCAGGACAAATACCCTAAAATTCCAGTCATAATCCAAGCTGTTCGTATTATCAGGCCAGTTGTAACTCAAGGGTCTGCTATATTTATATTGCAGATGGTCTCAGTGTGCACATCATTTCAGAGGAATAACTTTTGTATCTGTTATGGCTTTTATGTGGCTGTCCTTCCAAAGCCTCATGTGCTCATAGGTGGGGCTTTTGGGAGTGACAGGATCATGGGGACATGATACTGGATTAGTCCACTGATTGGTTGTGCATAGTTCTGGATGTAGATGATAGACTGGGAACAAGAGGGAAGACCCACAATGGGCATGGGGGGCACCAATCAAAAGGCTGGCAGCCTGGATGGATTAAAAAGGAAAGGAAGAAGGAAGTCACACGGCTTCTCTGTGAGCTCTTTCTCCTCTGTGATGCCCCTCTGCCATGCCACCTGCCTTGCAACCAGCTGACTATGCACTGAAGCCTGTGCAAGCTTTCCTCTTTAACTTGTGAGGTTGGGTATTCTGTACGAGTAAGGGGAAAGGAACTCAGACGGTACCTGTTGGAGACCAACTTCAGCCTAACTCTAGGTCCCGTAGTGTGGGGAAAGGAGGACAGAAACTTTCTCTCCAGATCCACAACCTGTCAGCTCCAGGCAGATAGCATTGCTGTGAGGCAGGGGCGGGGTGCAGGATGGAGGGACAGCTGCTCACCGGAAGAGGAGGAGCCAGGGCTTTGGGCTCCCCCAGTGTTCACACAGTGCATGGTGTGAAGTAAGAAAGAGGCCACTGCCTGGCAGTTCAGTCCACCTAAGGGTATGCCCTCACCGGAGACTGGTCTTTTTCTGTAAAGCAGAGACCCGAGGGCATTTGCCTGGATTAGCCTTTCACTATGGCTAATCAGTGCAGTTTGGTGATGTCAAACAAGTGCACCCCCGAGGCGTTAAATTTCCATTATTACTATTAAGTGGCTTTTAGAGTGTAGCTGCAAAATCCCACATTACTAGGGAAATCCACGGCCTTATGAAGTTGGTCACTGATTGGTGTCTCAGGCCCAGGGAAGCTGGTGGGACCCACACACTGGGGAGCAGAGACCTGTGTACTTCACCAGGTAGCCAGGACCTTTGGGAGTTTCCAGGGAACCCCAACCTGAGACCCCAAGTTTTCTGGGGTGGGGGTGGCTGAGTGGCTCGGTAGCTTTGTTTTAAAATGGCTCTTATGTGCGTTCACTAGGAGAACTTCATTTGTGTGTAATCTCGCAGTTGCCTGGGCCTTTGACTGGAGTGAACACGGTCGCTGTTTTCCCCACCGTCCCCATGGTTGGTGCTGGAGCAGCTCTCCGAGCGCACGCATGTCCTGACGGGGGCACTTGGGCAGCAGCCACCTCGCCACTGGAAAGGAGGGGTTGCTACTGTGACCTGGGTGGAGTCTTCAGAACAAAGATGTTGGAGGATTAGGAAAATAAGGTGAGGAATTATTTAAAGTCAGGCCGACCCGAGAACACAGAAACTTCCCGGGGAACATGGGGCTCTGGTGAGGGTCCCGAGGGCATGTTCTGCTTTCTCCATCTGCTGTTTTTACAACAGAATAAACAGGAGCCCAGAGACTCAGTTTTTGGGGGGAATAGGATGAAATTAACTTTCCCAAACTGGATTTATGTTTCAAAATCCAGATCACAGACTTGCGGCACAATTGGAAGCACAGCACATGGAGCTTTGCCTTTTGTAAAATAAGCAGAACAAGTGCCAGCTCAGCCCACTGTCCCACAGACCTCCGTGTGCATTTCTGGGACATGTAACGTCTGTACCCGTAAAGCCCAGGAGGACTGCATGGCTCCGTCACTGGGGTTGAGTCCTGGGCCAGGTGCTCTGCAGGACACTCTGCTGAGGGGGCCCCGAAGCTCCTTGGTACTCACACTCAGGTCACAGGCAGCGGCTGAGTTGTCTTCACCTCTTGTCAGGGCCACCAGTCCACGTCCCCTTGCACCAAGGTCTGTTCTGAGGACACAGTTCGGGTGGTTGGGTTGCCCATGGTGAGGGCTTCTCATTGAATGCAGAAAAAATTCATCTCAGCCACTGTGGTACAAGCACTTGAAGACATCCAGCACACATTCTCAATTAGAACAAAACAAAGCTTGTGCAAATAAGAGATAGCAATAGAACATGTCCCACATCTAGCCAGGGCGCAGGTGGGGAAACCACACCCAGCCCCAGTGACGTGGAGAGACAGCTGCTGTCCTGAGGTTGGGACTGAGACTGACACAGCCCTCGGTGCTGGTGCTCAGTGCTCTGCTGGAATTCCAGCCACTGCATCTGCAAGAAGAAAATAAAAAGTTACATTTACTTATTACTTTGTTTATTTATTTATGAGTAAATCCATATAGGAAGAAGCAAACTATTTTATTTTCAGGGAAGAAAACTCAGTGGAATCTATAAGAGCAGTTGCTACAATGAGTACCTTTAGCTAATTACAGGATACAAGATCAAAATTCAAAATACATTGTAATTCTTTTGACTAGCAAATCATACTGGCGAGTTGAAATAAAAGCTGTAACTCCACTTCAGTCAAGTAAAGATAGGAAATAGTTAAGGAGAGCTATAACATAAGACTGCCTACCCAGTGAGACCACGAGGCTGCAGAAGAAGCTGGGGCACACCTGGGCAGACAGAGACCCTGCCTGATACACGCTGGGCTGCCACAATGCCAGTTCCCAATAAACTGATCATAGTTTTGGTTCAATTTCAATCAAAACTCCACAAGTATTTTGTGTTAGAAATTGATGTCAGTCCTGGCATTGATCTGGAAATGCAAAGACCTTTGAAAGTAACTCTGAAATGTTGAGGAAATAATGCATAACATGGAAGGCCTTTGGCTGTCCCAAGCCCCTGATGCTCTGTTAAAGCCACCTGCACTGCAACTGCAGCGGTTCAAGCAACTATTCAGGCCTCCTAACTGCAAATGTAACTGTGTAAGCTGCAGGATGTTCCTATCTGATGTTTCAAGATGCTTCTGCCCCTTGGCTTCTGTGCATTTGAACCCAATGCCCTACCCCATAGATCTCTATATAAGGTGGCCCCCATTTCTGCTTGGGGCCCCAACTCCTCTGGGCCCGCCAACATAATAAAAGGTTTCCCCTATCTTTCCTAATGCCCTCGGCTTCTTCCGTGCAGAGACCTTTGGATAGCTGGAACACTTGGTTGTAACAGAAAAAGAACTAAAAATTTGGGAGACTAACTATCCAATTTCAAGATTCACTATACATCTTGACACTATCACTGGCATAAAGTTAGACAGATTCACTAAGTCAGAGTCTAGAAACTGATCCATGCTGAAGGTGACACTAGATATCCAAACAGTGCTTTAAGGAATTTCAGGGCAGTAAGGATAATTGCATCAACTCGCGGTGCTGAGGCAAAAGCTAACATATTGCTCCACACCTTGTGCAATATACAAGAATTAATTAAAAAAAGACCATTAATGTAAGTAGAGAACCTAAAAATATTAAACAAGTAGAAAAGGGTTAAGGAAAGATTTCCTAAACAGGACCTCTGACAAAAGGAAACAAAATAGTACATTCACCCAAAACGTAAGTAAATTGGACCTTCTAAGAAATAACAACTTCTTCCTTTTGAACAATGGTGTTTTGCTTTTGTTTTTGTACAGGGCACTGAAGCAGGCCCTGTGCTTCAGCACAAGGGATCAGAGCGCTGCCTTTGTAGACCAAACCCCTCAAAGTGTCTGGGGAACGCTGCTTACGTGGCAGGGCTGAGAGACTGCTGTGGATGTTGGGTATGTAAATAAGAGGCCCAGATTCTTCCCTACTTGGTGGAAAGTGGATCTGTACACTGGGAGAAAATAAGTGCAAAATATATATCTGCCACTGCCTTGCATCTCAAAAGGACATAGAAAATGATCGTAAATCTTAATAAGAAAACAAACAATCCCAAAGAAAAAAAAGGCAAAACATCTGAACAGGCCTTTTTCCAGAGCAGATGGATGGGTGGCAGAGAAGCATATAAAGAGATGCTTGACATCACTAAGCCTCAGGGAAACACGCATTAAAGCCACAATGAGCACCATCATTTCACAATGTGTGCTATCACGGTGAATAAGCATACCAGGGGTGGGCAAGGGTGTGGGCCACTTGGGACTCTCACACACAGCTGCTGAAAGTGAAAAGGGGCCACTACAGAAGATGTTCTGGAATTTTCTGCAAGTGAACCTGCTACAAAACCTGGACATCTGCTCCAGAAAGGTAAAAGGAACCTGCTGGGATGGACCTGGGTGGAGCTGGAACTCATAGCTGAGTGCGCTGTTAGGAGATGGGACTGGCTGGAGGAAGAGGGTAACTGGGTCAGGACCTTGGTGGCTGTATTGAAAGAGGAAACTCAAATTTGTAAAACCTTCCAGTCAAGCTCTACCTTGCTCTTGCTTCTTGGAATGCTCCAAGGTAGACCCCCCCCCCCACTTCTGCTGTTCAACTTTGTAAACTTTGTTAGCAGCCCATGCTTTGCGACTTTTGTTACACTTGAAGTTGGAACCTCAGCAGACTCAGCTCAGCTGGCTTGAGTTTAGAAGTTCCTTGCGATTGTTATACTTGCTTCTGTTATAGGTGGAAATCAGTCCACTGTTCTAACCAATGAAGGTGAGGCTTATAAGCTTGTAACCAATGAAATGAGAGTAAAGTGTAACTCCACTCTAATCTCAAGAACATTCTGTAGGTAGGACATAAAATTCTGGCTTTCCATGATTAGCCTCTTTGTGGAGAGATCCCAAGCTGGTCTGCTGACTCTAGAATAAAGCTGCACACTTTGCTTCTGAAACTCCCAAGTGCAACATCTATTTTCCTGAGAGAGAGAGAGAGAGAGAGAGAGAGAGAGAGAGAGAGAGAGAGAGAGGTTCAATGAGCCTTGAGTCCACACATGTTTTCAAAATACATTATTGCTTCAGATCCACTATTTACAAGTGTATTTCCAATGTGCATTAAAAGATATTCTTTAAGAACCATGGAGAACCACCCCTTCCAGAGGGTGAAGAAAGCAGAGGGAACGTTTTCCATTAACAAAGTTGATGGTTCAAATTTTAGCCAATATTGGAAATGAGATCCAGGTGTTAGTGATGAAAGGACCAACACTTCTTGGAACGCGCTTTAATTTATATAATGAAAACATGGCTTTTTGTTTCACTCGATTTTGGCACGTGTGACTGATTTTTGTTGAGCGAATTCTTTCCTGTTGAAAAGGTCTGGCCCCTCCAGGAGGACTCCTGCAGCCCATAGTGGGGCAGATGGGTTCGTCTGTGGGGGCCTTGGCCTGGAGGGACAGAGCCCTGTAGGCCTAGCACAGCTTCAGTGCCCGGTGGGATGCAGGGAAGGGGAGGGTAGCTCAGCCTTTCTACTCTGGTTGAATTCCGTTGGTCAGAAACTCATTATGCCCTGCACCAGCAGAAGAATCAAGGACAAGCTAAAATCTTACCAGTTGAACAAAGATGTTTATTTAGCATTGTTTACGTTAGAACAATTAGAGCTGTATAAATGTCCTCGGGCAGGGAAGGCATCAAGTCTAATGAGAAGGAACTGATTGTAAAGAAACAAGCTAGGAAAACTGCACTAACCTTTGAGCGTCTGACAAGCTGGGTAATGACCAAAACGGTGGTTCTGGGAAGTGGTTCTGGGATGGGATCATCAAGCCTTCGGAGGTGGTCATGGAACGTGATCCTGAGAAGTCTTCTTTTCTCTTTTTGAGGTTGGGAGAGTTTTTATTGGAAAGAAGAACCAAAGACCGCTTGGGTTTCCAGGAAGGTCCAGAGCTGGTGACCACATGACCCCTCAATGCAGAGCTAATTATGGATGAGCAGTGCCTTGAACTTTCTCAGTTGGTTAGTGGCCACCTGTCATAGGGAGCCCTGTGCAGTTAAGAGGGCTGACTGGAACTCACCGACTGGTTCTTCAATGTGTGGGGTTTAAAGTAAACTGAGTTTTAGAGAAAAAACTAGTTATTTTGCATTTTGAACATCTCAAAACTCAGGTATGGGTTGGCCACAATTCCCTTTAGGAGGGAGTGGGCTGCACTTCCTGCTGTCTGAGGGAATCCATTGTATTTCAAGTACCCCAAGGGAGTATTTTGGGAGGTTCCCCTAGGAAGTGATTCCCAGAGGTGGTTCTGGGAGGCAACTCTTGGAAGTTGTGTTACTTACTTTTCCCTGCTGTTGAGACAAAATATCGGACACCCAAAGTTAAAGGGGAAGCAGTTTACTTGGCTTCCGGTTCATAGAGGTTTCAGTCCATAATCAGTTGGCTCCAAGGCTGGGATGAGAAATAAGCATTGCAGAGGGAAACAACATGGCATGCACAAGGCAGCAAAGGTAATGAGAGAGCTTAACAGCATCTTTCTGCCCCTTTTATCTTATTCAGACTGGGGAGGGGGCATGGCAGGGTGGTGTCAAACTAATCACAGGTAGTTGTATAGTAATCACATACCCTTAACCCCAGCATCATGCATTCCAGATCCAACTACCTCTGCCGAATAAAGTTCCACCTCATCCACCAGAGGCTTTGGGGGAACATCTGAACACAAACCATAAAATAAGGGCTGATCTTTGCAGACAGCCCTAGAAGCTGCCTGTTGGGCATAGGCGAGAGCCAGAGAGAAAAGTCAGTGAGATACCTCTGTGGGCAGGGGGGTGGCCCCACAGATTGCTACTGATCCGACCTGACCCAACTGTAGTCCTGTGTGGGAGCCACTCTCAGTCAGGTCAAGTGTCACCCCTTAGGAAGCGCAGACTTGGGAGGTGCCATTGAGGTGGGGCTCTGGGCCAAACAGCGATGAGTTCACTGAAGAAAAGGAGAGGGCAGCGTGGCAGTAGGGGAAGACACCTGGTAGTTTTTCCTTCTTCTGGTTTAGGCAGAGATAAGGAAAAGTGCTTGGACTGGGGTAGGGGCCAGGAAAAGACCGTTGGCAGGACAGCAGCATGGTGCAGCAGCAAGGTCAGGTAGGGACGTGGGGGATCAGAATAGGAGGGCCCTGGGTGCGTGGCCAGAGGAGGGGGGACAGCCAGCGGGAGCTCTCACACCGCCATGCTGTTGTCTCGGAGCCTCTGAGGGTTTGTGAATCCTGAACCTGGGTGAGCTGTGCTGTGGAACCAGGAACTGAGGCTGTGGCTCTGAAGGCGAGCATTTCCCCAACAAGCCAAGCTCCAGCCTCGCCTGGTCTCCAGGCGGTAGAGCAGTCATCTGGAGGGAGAATGGTGTCACCCTGAGCCCTTGGTGGAGAGGCTGTCACTGAGTGGGTCTGGCTGCTGGGACGGAATGGAACAGAAAGGACTGTCAGTTGCCAGGGGTTGCTTAAGGCTTGTGGGATCTGAGCCAGATCCCTGTTTAAAGGTGACACCTGCTGGGTCCTGCAGGAAGGGATTCTGGCCCTGAATGTGGTCCCAACAGGGCTGAGGTGAATGGAGGTGGGAAATGCCACCATCAGTGCGGTGTACCTCTAGGGAGGAGAGGTAGCCGCTGGGTGGATACAGGGCCAAGCTGTAGGAGGCTGGCCACCTCCTTGCACCACACTCATCCCCAGCACCCCTAGCTGTGCTCCCCTCAGTGTCCCTGTGTGGTTGGGGCCTGTGTGCCAGCAGCCTGTCATCCAACATGGCAGCTGTGTCCTGCGGTGGTGCACATGGGCCTAGGAGGACACTCTGCTTGGCTTGGCCAGGAAACCCTGTGGGAAGGAGACATAAGGATTCCTCCGGTCACACCACGATCTCCTTCCATTTCTACTCCCCACACAAACCACAGGCTTGAGAAGGAAGCAAGAGGAGCCCTGATCTCTTGGGGCCTTTCTGAGGTGGGGAGAGAACACGTCGGCCATTGAGCATCTGTGGGGCCCTGCAGCCCTGGGAGCTCTGGGGCTGAGCTCTGAGGCTGAGCCTGGGGGCGCCTCGCTAGCACAGTCTAGTGCCCCCTCCTGTTCGGCCTTCACTGGCTCCTTCAGTCCCTGACTACAGAGCCCTTATGGGTGGAGGGAAGGGTCTGCACAGGCTCCCCTTCTGCAGTAGGAGCCCTCCGTTGAGGAGGACATGCCTTCGATGGCAGGACCTACTGTCAGGGATGTGTTTGCCACAATAAAGCATTTTATTTTGGCACAAAAATATACAATAGAAATATTGGAAGTGGACGTTTGAATGATTATTGTTGGGTGATGGATGCGTACGAGATCGGATCAGAAAATGCAGTGAATGTGAAAACTTTAAAAATTCTCACAGCAAAAGACACATAGCCAAGTGAACCCCCTCAAAGCAGCCCCGCTCCTTTGAACACACTCAGCCTGTCACGCCTCCCACCATTTGAATCAGTTCTCGGAGTCCCCTTCCCTGTCTGTAGTGTTACTGCCCCTATGTGGCTGCCCTAAAAAGTGTTTATCTTTCATGGTCATTTTGACTTTGGGAAAAAGCTGGAAGTCACGCGTTGCCAGACCTGGTGGACGAAGACATACCACATGTTTTCATTTGACAAAAATACTCTAAACTGTTAACTGCTTCAGAAAGTGGCAAGAACTCTGGCGCATGTGCTCGGAGGGAGAGGTATTTGGGGGGCGGTTAATGGCAGTGTGTCATTTAAAAAATTTAAATACTGCAGTTTTTAAACATACTTCATACCAGATTGGCTCATCCTGGAGTCAGGAATTTTGAGTGATTTTCCATCTTATTCTGTCCATACTTTGATTTGTTATAAAATACAAATGTTTTTTCTGATATGAGGGAAAAGACAAGCCAATCTATTGCAGTATTTGAAATGTGTGAAAGCATCGCTCTGTAAACCCTGTAAACAAGAATAAAGTCTTGTTCCAGATTCCTGGAGAACGAAGCGGTTCTGGGTGGGAGGGCTGTCATGGCGCTGGTGAGGGGCCAGCCACGGAGGGAGACGCAGGAGGAGTAGCCTCTCCCGGAATGCCACACCCTGAGAGCGATAGTCAGGTCACACCATCTCTGAGCCTCTGGCACGTGGTGCCCGGGCGCAGAGCTGGGCTTGGGGTGTCTGTGCTGTCGTTGGTTTCCAGGCCGGGCTGTGCCTCAAAATCATCAGAGCTTCAAAAGAGCTAAAGCCTGGGCTGCACCTGGGTTTTGGACTCATCTGTCAGAGCTGCCCGGCGCTCCCTGTTTTCCAGGGTGCTGCCTCAGTGGAGAGCCCTGTGTTCCCCAGCTCCGGGCCTCCAGCCCAGGGAGCTCCGTTCTGACGCGTTTCCGTGTGTGAGGCAGAGCCGTGTGGCAGGTGATTTTGTGTCGGCCCCGCTTCCTTCCGTGCGTGATGAATGACCCCGCCTCCTGGCTCTGCTCACCTCAGCAATGCTCCTGACATCCTTTTACTTCATGACTTCCAGCCACAAGCAGCGAGCCGTCAGCAGGGATGATGAACGTGAGCGTGGGCCCAAGAATGGGAAACAGCTCTTGGGTCGCTGCTGCTCTTCCTGGCAGGGCGGCGAGATTACTTGGCCGGGAGGGGAGGAGGCCTGGTCCTCAGTGTAGCCACTCTGTGGGGACCTGACCTCACCGAGCCTGGACTTAGTGAGGAAATTTCACTGTCACTCAAAGCAGTATTTTCCATTTTTCATCTTGAAAATCATTTGCACTCTTGCTAGTTCTCTGGGAATCTCAGAGCATTTTACAACTTTAGTTTTTTTTTTTTTAGTTGTGGCAAATGAGAAAGATGCAGATTCTGAATGGTAGAAGTTCTCAGGAGAAAGCCATGATCGTTGGAGGCCAGAGAAGTGTGCAGTGACTCGCTGGCTAGAGGGGACAGGGGCATGGCAATTTCCTTCCATGGCAGAAAACTACAGAAAGTGGGAGGCAGGAGTGAAGCTAGTTTCTCCAGCCTGAGGCTGGAAGCAGCTCTCCCTGCTGGGGACAGGCTCTCCCAGCCCTCAGAAGGGTCACCCTGCTGTGGTTTCTCAACCTGCCTTCAGGTAAAAGCCAGCCGGCCAGGCGTCAGGAGGGAGCAGTTCTGCAGGGGGAAGAACCTGGCTCACCTGACTTTCTGTTGACACTCGGGCTCTGTGGAGATTCCTAAAGTCAGGATCTGCTGCCCCCCAAACCCCAGGTCATCCCGACCCTGTCATTTTGGGCCTGTCCTGGTATCAATGTTGGTGACGAGAAACGGGGCAGTTGGGGAGCCTCGTGGAGGCAGGGTGTGAACGTCTCGTGCCCTGGCTCTTGGTCTCCTTGTCATGGGAGAGGAGGAGGCTCCGGCCCAGTGCAGTCTGCTCTTGGGATTCTCCACGTGTGTTTCTGAAACACGTGTTACCCACTGGGCACCAGGCCACGGGGCTGCGCGGTGCAGCCCTCGCCCCGGCGTGCTACGGTCCTACTCATTCTCCCGTCGCTCCTGGCCGCAGGGACCCATCTCCAGGATTCCTGTGGCTCTTGCTGCACGGTGTCCCAGGACCACACACCGACCCTGTGGGGAATAGGAGGGCGCCGCCTGCCGCTGGCCTGCAGAGGTCTCTTCGTGCTGAGATCTAGTACGACATGCTCCTGTCTGTTGGCACATCACTGTAAAGGCAGGAGGATGCCTCCATCTTCCTGTCGTTCACTGGACAGTGGAGCAGGTCCCTCAGTCTCAAGCACAGACCCCTTGGCCTCCCGGGTGGGAGCCGTGCGCTTTGCACACGAGCCCCAGGCTGCACACTCACCGCCATGTGTTGCTTTAACAGTGGAGCGCAGGTGTTTCTGTGGTGAACAGGTATTTAATGCCAAGAGTAACGGAGCTGTGAGCCACATGTGGACGCTGTCTTGTGCTCACTTTAGCTACAATGTGAAATGCTGTTCTTTAGGGTGGCAAAATGGGCTCAGAGCTTTTATGCCAGGCCCCTGTGGCGAGGGGGCAATGGCTTCAGCTGCTCAGGAGGCTGGAGCAGTCAGTCACTGGCTAAACTAGCCCAGAACTTCTGAATGCAGGACCTGGTTTGTGCAAGGCCACCACCTGCCACCAGGGGGCACACTTGCCCATGGTGGATGCAATCCTTGGCCTGCCAACCTGTACAGACCCATGACTGGGAAGCAGAAAAAGAGCTCTGGGGCTGTTGGGAGATGTATGAAGGTTCTAGCTGCCGCACAGGCTCTGCAGTACCCAGCTCCCAGTGTGCCTTGCTCCAGTGAGCTAGGATGGCTCTGCCTCTGAGGCAGCCGGGGTCTCTTCTGCTCAGTTGTAGACAGACTCAGATGTGACAGGACACTGGACGTGAGCAGAGCACAGTGGGTCACACAGCTGGTGCTGCTGGACATGGAGCATAGCAGGAACTCACCTGGGGTACTCTGAAAACTGCCTGGAGTCAGGCGGGGTGGGGTGGGGGGGACTGGTGCACAAGCAGTGGGCTTTGCCCTTCTGGGTGCCTGAGGCTGGGGTGCTGGCGGGTTCGAGCACAGCACACACCTGAGGCGCCAGGCAGAAGCCAAACTGAACCGGCCTCGTGGTGCTGCTGATGGTCGGATGCGAGTTCCTGCACCGTGGACACAGCTCCGGGGCCTGAGCCGCCTGCCTCTGTCATCACCACAGGACCCACTACAGCTGGGGTGGCTCCTGGTAGTGGTGTCGGCCACGTGCTCCCGACAGAAGCCTAGGCTTTGTCATGCAGGGCAGATGCAAGAAGGGCTGGGACCCACTTGCTGTTGTCTCTGAAGGAATCCCTGCTTTTGAGTCACAGGACCCGCCTGCAGCTACTGAAGAGCAGTTTCTGTGAATATATCTATGCTAATAGGGCTTGGCGGGAGGATCAGCTCCCTCTGACACGAACAGGAGCCGGTGCCATGTCCAATTCCTTGTCCTCCCATCCTCACGGCCTCCTGTGACCCCGGTGCCACTGATTCTGGGAGTCTCGAGGGAGAAGCCCCCTGACATCCAGAGAATTGCAAACATGGGTCAATAGGAGTGGGGGTTGTGGGGCGTCCTGGCTGGCAGCCCTTCCAAGGCCCTGCACAGGCTGCGGCTCTGGCAAGCATGACTGTCCAAGCTCTTCTTCCTGATGCTCTCAACACTGGAAGGAAAGTCAGAAAGTCCAGAGCCATCTTCGTGTCCCCTTTGTGTGTTTTGTTTGCCATAGCTTATGCATTGCTTCTGATTTTCAAAATATGGTTTCAATGCTGTTTTTCATAAGAAGGACTTTTCCACTGGACCTGGAGTCTGGGCTCTGCACTGGCTGTTTTGGCTTCAGAGAAATGTTTCTTCTTCAGAAGACTGACTGTAAGCAAAGGCCTGTCATCATCCCCCACGCTCCTAGATCATGGGCGAAGCTGCCCTCCTGGGCTGTGGAGGACTTTCTTGCCAGCTGCCGCCTGTTCCTGTTACTGAGGCAGCTCCCCCCACCCCAGGATGTGGGGTGACCGAACTGCTGCTGGAGACCAGCACCCTCCCTTGGAGGCCACTTGTTCCCACCCATGGGGGTCAGGGTCCCTGTGTAGTCCCGAGGAACCTGCTGACCCTGCCCTCCCTCAGCCGTAGCAGCTTTCTGCCGCCCAGCAGTGGTGTTGTAGAGTGACCACAGTGCGGGCTCCTGGGTGAGGCCTGGCATTCGGGTTTCATCCCTTCATTCCCTCCGTTCTCCACCCAAAGTTGGGTGTTCTGAGCAGTGTGTCCCTGCCCCCTGGAAGGGGCCTTGGGGTCATAGTATCCCACTGCCTCCCAGTCCCAGGGCCAGCAGTCCTGGGGTGTGGGCAAGCTCCAGGGGGGACCACCCCACCTCTGCAGCTTTGGGAAGCTCCAGGGGCTCCAGGGCTGTGGGTAAACTGCTCCAGGCTTGGGGCCTTCTGCCCACTGACTGTCCTCCCATGGCTCTTCTCTTCTAGGTCGTGACTGTTGAAGGGTCAGCTGACTCAACATGGCACATCCTAATTGCAAATGTCTCAAAGGCCCCATTTCCAAACATGTTTGCATTCAAAGGTCCCGGGGTTGGGACTTGGACATGTTTCCTTGAGTACAAAATTCAGCCCTTGCCAAGAGTCAGCAGCAGCAGCAGCAGCAGCAGCAGCAGCAGCAGCAGCAGCAGCAGCAGCAGCAGCAGCAGCAGCAGCAGCAGCAGCAGCAGCAGCAGCAGCAGCAGCAGCAGCAGCAGCAGCAGCAGCAGCAGCAGCAGCAGCAGCACATGCGTCACTAGATGGCGCTAGAGCCTTGGGAACGGGCCAGCCAGGCCAGGGGAAACTGACTCTGAGGCGCCTTCCTCAGGCCCAGACCAGGCTTTCCCTGTGGCCCCCGGAAGGTACTCTGAACCCACTTCCTTCTGCAGGACAAGGTGTGAATTCTGAGAAGGTCAGAGATCCCAGGCTGCTTGGCAG
Source organism: Thryonomys swinderianus (assembly GCA_004025085.1). Classification (NCBI taxonomy): domain Eukaryota; kingdom Metazoa; phylum Chordata; class Mammalia; order Rodentia; family Thryonomyidae; genus Thryonomys; species Thryonomys swinderianus. The sequence continues at coordinate 29,459 of PVIC010001759.1, read as the reverse complement.
GGTCCTGCCTCTGCCACGGCAGACAGGACGCTTTTGGCCAGAGCTTTGGTCGGGTTTGTCCCATTTGAGGCACAGACCTAAAATCTCTGGAGGAAACTTGGACCTGAAAATCGGAGTGCAGAGCAGATCAAAGGTGGGTGTCAGCACAAGCAGACACGTGTGTGTGCATTATGTGTGTGCTCACACTTCCACGCACACATGTGCACATGTGTAAGCCCATTTGCACAGCATGCATACACTCACAGTTGCCCTGTGCACACCCACTGACCTGAATGCACATTACATACATGCACACATCCATGCAGTCATGCAGCCATGTGCATACTCACAAACATGTGCACACCCCCAGAAACATGCACATGAACACGTGTGCACACACCCATATACAGCACATACGCACGAACGTGTGTACACCCATTCACATGCATACGTATGCACACCTGCCTACTCACTCTTGTATATGCACCCACCCTTGTGCTCCTTACATACATGTGTCCACTCGCACATACACCTCAGCCTGTGGGCCTCACTGTGGGGTGTGGTCAGGGATGTGGTCCCCCATGGCCAGGGATGTGTGCACTGTCAGGGTGCCTTGTGGTCATGCGGGACCCTCCCGGGCCTGGCTTCTGCCTCACGGAGAATCTGGATTCTACCTGCTCAGCCCGGCCGAGCACGACAGTCCCCGCCACACAGACTGACCGCGTGGAGCGTGCCAGATGAGGAAGGTCACGGCCTCTGCCCCGGGGATCCGTCCCAGGCGTCTCGGAGCTGGTGTTCTCATCTCCCTCCGCGCTAGCGGCGGCCCCACCTCGGGGCCTCATGCTGCCCAGGTGCCAGCCAGAGCGAACGGGCTTGGCAGGCCGTTATTGATAAGGACATTTAATATCTAACAAGTGCCAGGTGATACCTCCTCCCCTTCCACACAGGGTCAGTGGCCAGATGTGAGCCGAGGTGAATAGAAAGAGTCAATTGTGAAGGGGAGAGAAAACAACCGTCACCTGCCTTGCGGCAATTAAGGAACACCTGTGTTGACTTACTCCTTAATGAGAATTCGCTTCCCCGGGACAAGTTTTTATTTACCTAGAGAGGCTGATGTCTGGGCTCCCACTTCCCTTCGGGACGCTGGCGGGAACTCAGGCGAAGTGGCTCTCTCAGGAAGACACCTCAGTGGCTGCCAAAGGCCTCACCTTGCCGCGTTCTGGGACATGACATCAGAGTCCATCTGTGGGCCCGGCCCATGGCGGATCCCTCCAGTGCCTGCATTTTCCTTCCTCTTGGGCTGAAGTCCAGTGCAAAGGCCACTTCCCATCAGCGTGGGACAGTGGCGCTCTCAAAGCCATGACCACCAAAGGGCTGTCTGGCGTCTCCACAGCCTTTTTCCGCCTTTGAAGTGCAAAACTGGTCACAGGCCTCCACTCCTGGTCCTAACCTGCACGTCCACAGAATCAGGGCAAGCTCACCTTTTCTCCTTTCTGTTACCTCTTCTCACCAGGATGAATGAGCACAAATAGAGGCCGCTGCCCCAGGGCCGACTTTGAGGAGCACATGCGCATCCTGTGGCAGAACTGGTCGCAGAAGGCTCTTCTCATAGGTTCCTGGAACTGAGTGCCGGGGGGCGCTGCTTGTTCTGGGAGTCAGGGAAGGGTGAGAAGCGGGGTGTCCTGCCCAAGTGCCTAGGCCTAAGCCTCCACTGGTGGCGAGGTCTAGGGTGGGTGTGGTGGTGAGGGTGCCAGGGACCAGGGACTCACCTGCTCTGCCTCTGGGTCCCGTGCTGCACCCCCTATACTGCTGGGGCTTTGGGGACATGAGACTCAAACTAGGGATTCTCACAGGAAGACCCCACCCTCTGAGGCCGCTGCCTCAGAAATGAAGGCCCGGCCCTGAGCTCAGGTCCAGCTTGTGGCTCAGATGGCTGGATGGCACCAAGATGTGACCATGACAGCCACACAAAGGGCACTGCCCCATGGGGGGGCACCAGCACCTCCCTGCTCTGCTTCCGAAGTACCCTTCTTCCAGGGCTGCATCGTTCATAGCCCCCAAGACCCCTGCTCCCCCACAAAGGTTGAGGCTTGGAAGGCACTTACCCTTGAGGGGTGAGGCCTCCGCGTCCCCTCTGTGCACGGACATGGGGCCTTCTCAGGCAGCTGCTTAGTGTGGGAACCGATCACCTAGCTGTCAGGGAAGAGAGAGCCAGGGTGCGGCTCTGGCAGCCCCGGCTCCCCTCACCTGTTTACTTGTTGGGGTTTCCCAGGGCGGGTTTGCAGAAGAGCTCAGACACGGAGGAGACCATGAGCCAAGTGGTTTGGGCTTCTGCTCCACAGCTCTGTGGACAGGAACAGCCTCAGTCCTCACTGGAACCACGGCCCGAGGACGCCTGGCCGGCACAGGCCACCAGCACAACCGGACAAGACCTGGCTGGGCCCGGGGCAGGGGCGCCCGACAGCTGAACCCGGGGTGAGAGCAAGTGCTGGGCGGTGGGCAGAGAGGGCGCAGGGGTTTGCGTCTTGGTTCTGTCTCTCTTCCTCTTGAGAAGTGGGATGGCTTGGGGAGGATTCTGACTTATTACAAAATGAGCACAGCAGCAGCTGCTCCATGATTAAAGAAAAGGTGTCCCCTCTGCCTGGCAGGTGCCCAGTGTGATGGGCATGGCCGCGGCCGCCAGTCCCTAGCACCCCCACGGGAAGTCTGTCCTGGCCAGGTCCCTGGTGTCGACTTCTTCAGCTGACCTAGCCTTGTCCCCACGGAGCCCCACCCACTCTCCTGGGCTCCAACGACAGAAACCGACAGCCTCTGTCACTTCTTAGCCAATAGCCAGTCATGTCTGCGGAGGGCTCAACGCTGAACTGCTCTGGATGGGCAGCCATGGGCATCACTCCTCTCTCCCTGCATAGAGGGGACGCTCAGGCTGCACCAGCTCGCTGTGCTCAGCCCGCCACGTCCACAGCTGAGGCTCCCGCTTGACAATGGCAGATAGAGACTAGTGACTCTCACCTGTATCTGAGTAGCTGGGACCACCCTCTTCGATCGTGAGTTACCTTTTGAAACTGGAACAGAGGAACTGCTCTGGGCACACACATCGGGGCTGGGGGTGCCCCCGCAGTACGCGCTGTCCCTGCTCTGAGCACATCGCAGCCTGAGAAGCGAACCCCGGTGTGCGGGGACTCTGGGGGACTCATGGTTGGACTCTGGACCTTGATTTCCAACACAACCACATCTGGAAGGGACGATGGGATAGAACAATTCCAAGAGTGGTCTCTTCAATCCTCTGTTCATCTGTCTGTAATTGTGTCACATTGCTCGATAGAATAGTGCCCGTGCCTCTGACTGTTTAGGATATCTTAGCTGATAGTAGCTTTTTTCCAGGACCTCTTAAAGCCTGAGATTTATAATCTTTCTGCATTTACAACTTAAAGATACAAGATTATATCCCGGAGGTGGCCCTTGTCACATATGCTCATGGTTAAAGGCATTTTTAAAATAAAAGCATCTCTCAAAGGTTTTGTTTTGTTTTGGTTTTGGCTCTCCATTCTCATACCATAGGATACTGAGTAATTTGTTGATTTAGTGAAGTATGTATTCAGTCCCGAGGGAGAATCGAAAGGAGCAGACACCTCATAGTGCAGGGGCACCAAGCTGCTCAGAGCCAGTACTCGTGGGTCCTCCCTGCCCAGCCGCCCAGGACCGGAACTGCAGCCAACTCCCACATCTGGGGACGCAGTGACTCCTGGGCAGAAAAGCCCGGGCTGCAGCGTGGACCAGCTGCCGGGGAAGGCTCCATGACGGTGCTGGCTCTTCCTGTGGGCATGCTCTGCTCTGCCCATCACCCTTCCACTGTAGATCTAAGGGGAAGAGTCAGCGAGTTCCTAAGTGTTACCTGTGTGCCGCTGCTGTCTCATTCCAATGCCATCCGTCTTCAGAGCCTGATGCTGGTGCCTAGCAAGGCGGCCCCTACTCAGACTTGCACTCGGCAGCGCCCAGGAGGCCTCTGTGATGGACCCCTGCTCTGTGTCCTGAGGGGCTGCAGCACCTCTGCGGCTTTCACCCTGGGAACTCCTTGTCTGTGGCCTGTACTGTGTCCCAGTCCAGGCAGCTGGACCTGTTACAGTGATTGAACGTGTCCCTGGAGCTCTCGGCCCCTGCAGGGTGACACAGGCCAGCTGTGTCCCATGGTCTGAGGAGGAATGGGAGCAGGACTTCTCTGTTCAGCTGCGTGGCTCACAGGAAAGCTGTGTAGGCTCCACTGTGCTATAGTTAAATGCTCCTCGTCCACATTGGCTAGAGTGGCCGGTCCCACCAGCCCTTGGCAACTGGTGTGATCCCATCAGCCCCTCTTACGTGAATGGACCTGAGTATATCTCAGGCTCACCCTGGTCCAGGGTCATCTCCCCAGCTCGAGATTCTTAAACTGATCACCTCTGCAAAGTGCCTTTTTCCAGGAAAGGCCATATCACAGGTTCCTGGCATGAGGGTGTGGACTTCTGTGGCCATTACTCAGCCTACCACACTTGGCAAACCGCTTCCCTACTGTGTGAGCCCAGACATGCACCTCGGACAGTTCAGACCTTCTGTGTTAACTTTTCCACAGTCCTGAAATTCTAGTGCCAAGCCACACTGATGATGAGAAGAGTGAATTGTCCTGCTGGCTCCAGGACATTGCTACTGCCAGGTGTCAAGTCTGAAGATCCTCAATTAGAAAATTACCTATTTTCAAGGTGTTGGACTGTGGGCACTTAGCTCAATGGCAAGTGACAGTCATTCAACAAAAATAAAGAAATCAAATAAAGGAGAGATGACTCACTTGCTGTGGTCACTTTTACAGCAGACATCCTCTCATGAACCGCAGGGTTGCCAGACTCCTAGTGATGACACTGCTGGTGCCCAGCACTGTTTTCACGTGGAATCTTCCCAGGCACATGGTGGATAACTAGCAAGGTGCTCCTGGGACTTTGGATACATAAATAGGTAGAGTCTACGTGTATGGCAGTGGGTCTTTTGCTTTTCATTCCTATTATTTTAAATGTAGAGACCAAAATATGTGCAGAACAATGCTGGTTGGGGCCTAGTGTGGAACAAGTGAACTGAACATGGTTCCAATGCTGCTACCTCTGCATCCTGGGCCTGACTGCATGTGCTTGGCCCACCATGTACACGCTGTGTGAACTTTGTTTTGAAACATTTCTTAGGATTAGCGAATGCTTTTAACAGTTCTATCTGGAGATTCCCTTACCCTGCAGGGCCTGTGGATGTTTTGGGTGGGCTCTGCCATGCCAGGCTTCTGAGACTCTATAGGCAGTCTGTGGCTTGGTTGTTTTGATCCTTCAGTTCTCTCCTTTGAGAACTGTCACTAGCGCTGTTCATTCTTCCAGCGCAACTGCCACAATTAAGGCAATGGCTCCCTCTACCTATGTCCCTCTCTGTGATAATTTGGATGGTGTCCTCCAAAAGCCACATGTAATGCTTGGCTCCCAGTTAGACATTATGGGGAGCAGTGGTATCTTTAGGAGGTGGGGACTAATGCACCACCTTAGATATAATCTTGAAGTGGTAGTAGGTCCTCAGTTTTTTCTTTTTCTGCATTCTGCCTCATGAGACAAACAGGGTTTTCTATCACCTGGTCTTCTCCATTGCTGTGTGGTATACTCTGCAGACCTGAGGTGATGACCTGGCCCAGTGAAGATCAGAAGCTCCAAACCTGAAATTGAATGTAAAACCTTTTCTCTTTTTAAGTTATTTTGTTATAACTTTTATTATAGGGATGTAAAATTGATGAACCCAGGAAATTGATACCAGAAGTGGGGTTGTTTTCTGTATTTATATCTGACAATGCAGAGAAATTTTGGCATTGATTTGCAGGAGGGGAAGGGGGAATCAGACTTTAGCAAAACCTGTTTGCTGTAAGCAGAGCTTGATGAACACTTCTGACAGAGACTCACAAGGCAAGAATGCTGATAGAAAAGTGAACAGGAAATCTACTCTTGGGAATTTTTAGTTTGTATGGCAAAGATGACTCTCTTAGAATCTGGATCAGAGGCCTTTTTTTTTTTTTTTTTTTTTGAGACAGGGTCTCACTTTGCAGTTCAGTCTGGCCCTGAGCTCACTATGCAGCCCAGGCAAGCCTGGAACCCAGAAATCCTCCTTCTGCCTCCCAAATGCTGGGATTACAGGTGTGAGCCACCATGCCTGGCATTGTGGTATGTGGTACTGATTGCTGGTGGATGTGAGTCACCACACTCAGTATTGTTGTATATGGTTACCAGGATTGAACTCAGGACCTCTCCCTTGCTAGGCAGTTGCTGAACCACTGAGCTAAATCTGGCCCCAGAGGCCTTTTTATTACACTATGGCAGAGAATTTGGCTGCATTTTATTAATGCCCTGTGACTATGGCAGGATGAATGAGGTGGTGAGACCACTTTATCTGACAGAAGAGTCTTCAAGGAAGCACAACACTTGGGCACCAGCATGAGTTTTATTGGTTGCTTTTACAGAAATTTACAGGAATAATCATCAATGAAGAAGACTAGAGTGGAAAGATCTGGAAACAGAAGAGAAGCATGTGTGAAGTGCAGTCAGATGTGGGTGTGGTTGTGTAGGTATAATGAAAAGAAGCCAAGTACTCTGCACCTGGACACTGGGAAAGAGGCCTCAGGCTGCCATTACAGGCTCAAAGAATCAGAGAGACAAATTTATTGCAGTAACTATTCAGGGAAGTTCTGTCAGCAAAGAGCCTGGGGTGCTGGCCTGCCTGGGATTGCTCAGGACTGGAATTCACTCTCTATGTTCCTCCAGTGAAATGTTCCAAAATGAGAACAGCCAAGGCTCAAGGGAACCCAGCAAAACTCAGTGGTGTCAAACCTTGGCCTTATCCAGGCAACTCTGGTTTTGAAGGCATGCAGCATTTAAGAGTTAAGGAGTCATATGCTGAGGTTTCCACCAGGGTCAGCAGTGTGTGGCTAGATTGGAGGTCCTATAAGCAGCCTTCCAGGGCTATGTGTGGAGCTGTGGGGCCCCTGCTACAGTGAAGATGCAGAAGTGTGCAGGGCTTGCTATGGAGGGTTATGGAGAATGTATAAAGCTAGCCCAAGGGATGCCACATGGTCTGCACCAGCCAAGCATGAGGCAGGTTGCCCACATCCTAGCACAGTGTGTCCTGGATGCTAGACAGGGAAAATTAGCATTTTAAATTTGTTCTGTAAGGTTTTAGTTTTTGATTGGATCTCTCTTTGTGTTTCTCCATTCCTCACTTTGAGAACTGAAATGTTTACCCTGTACTATCCCACCATGCATCATAGAATCTGTAATTTTTTCTTTGATTTTACAGGTGCTCACAGCTGAGTTTGCCTTGAGTCTCAGAGGAGACTTATACTTGGACTTTTGAATAGTGCTGGCACTGTTGGGACTTTGGAGACTCCTATAAATGGACTGAACACATTTTTCACTTGATCTTAGCCAAAAGGCCGAGAAGCAATTGAACACATTTTTCACATTTTCTTGTGAGATGCACACAAGCCTTTGGGAGCCAGGGGTGCTAGAATCTGGATGTTGAGTGTCTCCCAAAGGTGTGCGTGTTGAAGGTTGGGTCCCAGGTAGCACTCTGGAGAGGTAGAGTCCCATGGAGGTCCTTGGGGTATGTGCCTTTAAAGGAGGCCGAGAGCATCCAGTTTCTTCCCTTTCTCCTTTGCAACCTGGTGGTGAGGTAAGCATTTTCTCTCCACTGTCCCCACTGTTGCCATCCAGCACCCCCAAGAGAAGCTGCCGACAGTGGATCTGCCTGACCAGGAGTGGGACTTCAAAAACCATGTGGTTTCTGCCTGGGCTCAACCTAACGTTTTTGCGTGTACATCATAACTGTCTCAGTGTTTTGTGATAGAGATGGACACGTGACTGACGTGGAGCTTCTTGCTTTAGAAAGGCTATGGCTGCAGGAGTGTGTTCAAGGGGCAAGAAAGTTGTACTCACAGGGACACTGTGATGACAGTTCTACCTCATTTTCTTCCTTTGCATCATTCTGGACTAATTAGCTCAATAAACACAGGGACCTGGTCTGTGGAGTGTCTGAGTGGCTGGGCCTGGTGGTGAGCCTCTGGGGTGCGTCCCTTAGATTCAAGCTTTCTGTCAGTCAGAGAGGGGAAAACATGTTTTTCCAAGTCTAAAACCACTTGAAAATCATGGGTTATAAGTTACAAGAAAAACAAAAACTCAGCCCTGTTCAGAGCTGGAACACATCTTCGCTGTGCACATCACAGGCTGTCCGTGGGCATGCGGGTCTCTGGAAATGGGTTTCCTGGACTGGAGGAGCAGTGCTCTGGAGCACAGCAGGAACCCCAACCACCCTGACCCTTGAGGGGCAGGAGTGGGATCAGCAATGCATGGCTCACAGTTCCCTGAAAATAAATATCTGCTGAAAAATTACAGGGGCGTGTGGTTGGCCAAATGCATTTGGGTTTTAATCAAACCAAAGTTATGTGAAAAACAGCCTAAAATACTCAAGTAACCCAGGCCACAGATGTGTACCCAGAGTGTCCCTGGCCTGAAGTGTGGCATGTGATCTGGGCTCAGCTCTGACTGGGCTCGGCCTGGCTCCTGTTCCGTGGGGGCCTCTGCCCTGACCCACACCATCGGGTTGGGCACTGACAGTCGTCGAGTACTTTGATGTGGTAAGCAAGATGGATTTATCTGCATCTAAAATAAACATACCCATAAGAAAAGATGTTTCCCCCAGTTTTCCCTCATTGGAGAAACCAAAAATAATCCTTTGCCACATAATGGAGATTGCACATAAACCTAGAAAGCATGGAAGGAGGTAGGCAGGGCTGAGGGGGATGGGTAACTGCACACTCAATTAATGTGGGTGGAATAGCTGTAGAAGAGTAGAGAAAGAAGTCCCTGATGAATCAGTATAGGAAGCACCAGGAGCGTGCACTCTATCCTCTTGGAGATGCGGCCACAGTTGCCCCAGGGCAGGAGTGAGAACATTTAGATCCTCACACATGAGAGAAGGAACAGAGGGTTGTGCCTGTGCCCTACACTGATATACCAAGCTGAGGTCTGCACATTCCCTGGCCCCTGGGAGGGGGTGGAATGTTTGTACCCATAGCACAACAGGAAAAAGGCTTCTGCCTATCCATTGACAGCCAGGCACACGTCTTCATTTATGTCCTGAAAGACAAGTCTCGGCGCAGGGTGGGAAAATAAGCCAGGCTGGGAGCTGCTCCAGTGTGGGGCCGGCCCTCCCTCCTGTCAGGTCCTGCAAAGCAGTGAGCCGCCCACATGCTGCCAGCACCTAGGAGCCTGGGCCAAAGTGCCAGGTGGCTGCCGTGTGCATGCCAGGCCAGGTGTGCCTGCCCGGTGAGATGCTCGCTGCTCATGTTCCTCCTTCCACTTCCTCCCGCTGAGTGGGGAATCCGCAGGTCTCTGGAACTGGAAACTATCGCCCATTCTGGTGCAGAGCAGCCTGTGACTCTCCGTGAGGTGTGTGAGAGTGTGGCAGTCACCAGTGCACCAGTGGAAACAATGGACTGTGAGTTTTAGGCCGTGCCAAGACCCCCACACTGTGCTGTTGCTTGCGGGGTTCCCAGCAACAAGGGCCCGGGGTTGCAGGAGCTCACTGTCCTTGATCAGAGGAGCTCCAGTCTGGCCGGGGCACAAGCCCAGGAGGGAGGCTCTGCTGTGGGCTGGCGGCGGCTCCCAAACCTGGTTGGCCTTTTGACTCACCTGGGCTGATAAGCCACCTGCTCAGGGTGGGCCTCAGCTTTGCTTCTCCCCGGGGCTGGAGCCAAGAGAGACGCTTTGGCCGGGAGCTGGTGATGCATCTGTAGGCCTCCTTTCAGATTCTGTGCTCCCTTGATCACCAGAGTTCAAAAGTAGGTTTGGGCACCAAGCACAACCAGAAGCCCCCAGGGCAGAGAAGGCGACGTAGAAGTAGTTCTGACACTGTCCACTACAGAGAAACAGCACTGCTGATGATAATATTAGCAGTCCTATCTAACGGAGGGTTTGTGCGTGACTCTGCAGACATGGTGCAGCTGGGTAGCCACAGGCACCGCTCTGTCTAGTTTTAACTTGTCACATTTTTTTTTTTTAAACAGGAAAACCCCACTGGGGCCCATTCTGGCCTACCTTCATTGTGTGTACTTATGAATGTCTAACTCTGGCTGGTTCTGGGCAGCTCTACGGTCTGTACTGTTCTCTTCTCTTCCTTGGGTGTCCAGGGCTTGGGGCTGCTCTATGCCTTTGAAAGAAGAGTTGCACTTCCCAGGCCTTTCGAACTCAGCATGTGAAAGACAACAGGCCTAGCATAGGATGCAGGCGTCAGAACCTTTGCTGCTTTGGATCCTGGTGCCTCTGAGACCTGGGTTGGGCACGGCTGCTCATGAGACTTCTCAGAGTGAATCCCACCCAGCAGCTGCTGTGGAAAGGGAGGCGTCCCCATTGACAAGGTGGCCCCTCCCCTTCCATCCTTAGTGGTCACACGGGACAGCAGTGTGTGGAAGAGCTGGCACATAGGTCAGTGGGACCCCAGGCAGGAGCCGCCAGCCCATGGGGGTTCTCTGCATTTGTCTGCTGGCTCTGTGAGCCTGGCTGGAGCCGGGACCTCTACCTGGGCCAGGCCCTACTGGGAGGTTTGCAGGCCATGATGGTGAGCGTCCCTTCAGGGCTGCCGAGGTCTCTCAAGAGGAGCAGGTGGCTGAACCCCAGCCAGGCTTGCTCTATCACTTCCTTTGGTTTACTTTTCTGGGCAAGATTTCCTTTGAAGAAAGATCTGTGTCTGAGGCTAAATAAAACACGTTGGAAGCCCTCTGGGTCTGTGTGTTGAGTGTGCCGTCCCTTCGTGTTTCAGCTGGAGTGGGCCCTCCATCTGCCCCACTCCGTGCCTCTGCCCTCCACAGAGAGGAGGGGTGCGGTTCACAGAGGCTGCAGCGGGGCAGATGAGCGCGTGCTCCTGGTGGCACAGAATTCAGCACAGCTCTGCAGGCTGGAGCACGGCACGCTTTGCCCAGGGTACAGGTTTTGAGGAGCCAATACAAAACTTAAAATATTATCAGGTATAGGAAATGTGCTCCTGGTATGAAAAAGGGCCTGGGAAGATCTGCAACCCTTATCCTAAAGCAGCTATCATATGAGACCTCACTGGTGACACCCTGTCGGCCTGGTCCTGAGGGAGAAGCGTGGGGTCCCAGTCAGAGTCCACTCCTGGAGAGCATTTTAAGCTGCTGTGTGTGACTGCACCGGGGGAGAGAGCACTGCCCAGGGCTGAGACCCCATGGCCTGGAGTGTGTGTCTGAGCCACTGTCGAGGCCGGGCTCAGCAGGAGGAGGACACACTGGCATCCTCCTCACCTGGCCCAGAGGACATGGGGTGCTGCCAGCACAGCTAGGCCTGTCTGGACCATGGCTCTGTGGCCACCACTGGCGATTTCTCTGATTTCACTGGTGCGTGAACTCTGGAGGTGCGTTCATCGAGTGTGCCAAGTCTCAGGATTGATTTCAGACTCGAATTTCACTTTGACCCTCAGGAAGTGGTGATCTCCACCCTCTCGTTCTCGCTATGAGGACCCACACTGATGTCCCCTTCTGCAACCAAGAAAGTAAGGCTCGATTTGGGCAGAATGTGGGGACTTTGTCGGTGTCTTGGCACTCACTTTCCCTCTCTTCCACGCACCCTCTTCCCACCGCCTCAAGTCCCTCCCTTCTTCCTTACAGTCAGTTTTGTCTGCGTATTCTGTGTGTTGATAAAAACAGGGAACTGGAGCCTGCTCTCTGAGACAGGCGCGTGTGTTTTTCTACAAGATAGAATGTAACAAGGACGGAGAACTCCCCAGGCAGCCAAACCCGGGTGTGCCGACATCGGAGTCTCAAGCACACGATAAGCGTGCGCACCTCAGGCGGGCTGCTTGTCTCACTCAGGTGTCTCTCCTGGGTGTTAGATGCGGTGTCCGGCCCTGCCGTGCCTGTCACAGACAGAGCTCTTGTTTTCATGGGCGAGCCAGAAGAGCAGGACCTGGTGAGATTACTCCAAGCAGCTGGAGTGGGGGAGGGCTCACTGCACCTGGGCTTGACTTGCTCTCTGGAGTACCTTGGACTCTGCACCTGCCCTTGGGCAGGTCTCCTGCGGCTGGGACAAGGGAGGCTTTTGTCACAGGTGGTGCTTTGTCATAATCGATGGCTTTATCCACAGCTGGACAGTATCTCTCACTGTAAATCCTGTCACGTGTTCATGTCCCAGACACACTGGCCTCCTCTTCTCCACTGTCCCATAGGTCTAAGGGAAACCGGGAAGAGGGGACACACTGGCCGCCTGTAGAGACATGGGTGTCTTGTGACAAAGGTGGGCACAGTTGGCAAAAGGCACTGAATGTCGTGTGTGTGTGGACAGAGTGGGCTAGTTCTACCTAATGGCTGAGGATGGTGGCGAGACCTGGGGTGGCACTGCTCGGCTGTGTGCCGAGCTCACATCTGGCCACACTCTAAGGAGCAAGTGTGACGCGGTCACTTTGATGGCAGCATGTTCTTTTCTTCCTACGTGTGTTTATGTCCTGCTCTGCACATGGGTAGTGCTGATGACGCCTGCAGAGGCACATGTCAAGCTGCCCCTCTCACACCCTGAGGGACGTGACGACCTGGATGCGACAGGCTGCCACGATTCCCACCCTGAGCTCCAGAGGACGCTGGTGAGGTGCAACTCCGAGGGGTCTGCAGGCTTGGAGTCTTCATTCGAGACAGGTCACTCACTATGCTGCTTTGAAGAAGAATGAAATAAAAGGCCACTAAGAGCCAACACTAAACACTCTGACATTCCACGAAGTAAATGCAAACAAGTCAGAAGAGACTTGCAGCTTGGCTGGGATCCCGTCCTGTGCACAGAGACTGTCAAGCCTGCCAAGTTGCTGAGGATGGTGCCACCTGTGGTCAGAGCAGGACACTGCACCCTGCTGCTTGGCCCTCCTGGGCCCCCTGAGCTCAGCCCTGCCCCAGGCTGGGGCACCAACAAGGCTGGCTGTGTGTCTGACCCTCATTCAGGATGAAAGTCGATTCTTTTATTTTGAAGCAGAATGAATATTTTCCCCATTATACGTCCCTAGTTTGTATAAATATCGTTGGAAGCTGCTTTCAAAAAGCTAGAAGATGCTGAGTGCGAAGAAAAGTGGTGCCCTTCCCGAGGCTGCCTGCTGCTCAGTGCATTTCCACAGGTCTTCTGGTCTAGATAGGACATCCAGAAGGACTCAGTGAGACTCAGAGCCTCCCATGCCCCTCACCTGCTGTCTGGACTTGGAGTTCAGAGCAATCACTCATGTTCTGGGTCCCAAGCCCAGAAAAAGTTGAAACACCTTACTAAAAGGTACAGTTGCCAGGCATGGTGGCTCGTGCCTGTAATCCCAGCACTCAGGAGGTAGAGGCAGAAGGATTTCTGAGTTCCAGGCTTACCTGGGCTACATAGTGAGCTCAGGGCCAGCCTGAACTACAGAGAGACCCTGTCTCAAAAAAAAAAGGTATAGTGGACCAAGTCATGACCAGCCTGGCATATAAAAAACTTGGATTACAACCAGAATTTTAGTGTTTAACTTACAACCAAAGTCTTGAGTTATGACCCAAATGCTGGCTGCTTATGCTTCCAGATGGTCTCAGATACAGATTTTACCCTTAAAAGGAGGAACATGACAGCATGCTCTCCTCTGTGGGGTTCACTGAGAGGTCCTGGGCCAGCGTCTCTCTAAGGACCTGAGATTCGCCTTTGCACAGGAGACACTTGGAAGACTGTGTAGAGGAACCTGAGCCTTCACTGACCAACTTGAGTTACAATCAGCCATTGTGAAGAAATTGACTTCGTAAGTCAAGAGTTCATTCTGCTTCTTTAGGGTGAGCTCTGTCCCAAGAAGGGAAATAGCTTTGACTCTTTGAGAACAATCACTGATTCTGTTATGATTTAAAAAAAATCGTTGACTCACTTGTCCCACCCTGCCCCGACATGGCCTGTGTGTCAGAACACTGAAGTGACCTAGGGGTCCCACCCGTGTGTGGTCCCCTGTGCATAAATGTAGACAGAGCCTGTACATGTTGGGTGATGCCAGGCCAGCCACTGGGCAGGGGGGCCTCTGGGGGGAAAGGAGACACCCGAGCGACCCTCCTGCCGGCCTGAGAAACACGGACTTCCTTAGCAAGGGCCTGTGAGGGAGTCAGATTTCCTGGCCAACAGCCGGCACAGAATGGGCCTCCGGTCCTACAGCCGGGGCCCAGGGTCAGCAACAACCAAAGTGCCTGGGAGGTAACTCTGACTGCTCCCTGAGAACCCCAGCCACTGACGCCTCAGCTTCATCCTGGGAGACCTGAGCGCCCCTGGCCAGACAGGTGGAGGCGATCGCTGGGTGTCTGTGTGGCAGAATCCGGCAGCGATGCGGATAAGGCCCCGGCTTTGCCAAAGGCCAGGCAGATGCCTTGTGGCTCCTCCACTCTGCCTAGTCTGTGCTAGAGACGTGAACACACCCTGCCCAGTTGCTAGCAGCCAGTGGATGCCCCGGTGACCCTTCCTCCTGGGTGTTCTCTGTGTGATGCGTATGAGTGAGTGGGACAGAAGAGCATGTTTGGCTCTTGCCCATTTCTCAAGGATGCAGATTTTCTGTTATTTGTAGTCAAAGCACCAAAAAATTTCTTGATTACTTTTTATTTTAACATTGGTGCCACAATGATAACATGTTACATCTAAAACTGAATTTATCTGTTTTACAACCTTGTTTATAGGAAGACAACACCTGGGCACACAGGTGCCTGTGTCCTATCAGCCAGCTCTCTAGTTGTCCAGGTGGACGGAGCGCGCTGCAGCAGAGGGAAGGCAGTGGTTTCTCCCACTGGCCATCCACTGTGCAGCTGTGAGAAAACGGAGTCCTTCTGGTCTGTTTCTCACTTGTCATGGGGTGAGTCTCCTCCTCTCTAGCTATGTGGCTGGAGAAAAAATCAGGAGCTCAGCCACCAGGCAGGGCTGGGAACAGCCCACGTTCTCCTGCAGACAGCACAAGTCATACCTGCCTCTGTTTTCTTCCTTCCTGTTCAGGGAGTAGACAGGCGGTGGCCTCCTCGGGGCCTCTGGACATTGAAAGCAAATGGTCCAGAGGCTAGGGCTCCATGGTGACCAGCAGTGGCTGCTGGGGCTTACTTTCTCTGTATAGCCTACGTGTGGTATTAGTGATGTCAATGGGCAGATAGGGGGCGTTCTGGGTCCCAGCGCTAGTCACTCATCCCGTTGGTGTTCCGGACACCTGCGAGTCCTGTGACTATCACAGTGGGCTTTACAACAGCATGGGCGGGACTGGCTGGAATACTGTCTCTCTTACAGATTAGTTACGGGGCCTTGACAAGCCTCACATTTTTTATCTTGGAAAATACCAACCGTGTGTTCATTATGGTTCATTATTTTTTATCTTGGAAAACACCAACCGTGTGTTCAAGACCATGGGAGGCCCACACAGGTCTCTCCATCCGCAGTGGAAAGAGCCCCTGAGGTAAGTGAATGCCATGATAAACCATGATAAACACTGAAGACGATATTGATTGCAGCAGTGGATACAATGTATTCATAGGTAGGTCAGTGACTTAATGGATTGATCAGTAAAACAACAGTGATGTTATTGCATTCGATAGATTAATAGATTAATGAATTCAACAATAAATATTGTGTAATGGATATGTCATATTAGCAGTGTGATGGACTCACTAATAAGTCAGTGGTGTAATGGAGTTATCAAGAGATAAGTGGTGTAGTGGATTTACCAAGAGATGAATAGTGCAGAGGATTCCTCAGCAGATAACGGGGTGACAGATTCAGCAACAAGGACGGACTTCCCAGTAGGCAGGTTCTGACCCCGCTTCACCCTGGGTGCCATCTCCACGGAACAGCAGACTCAGCAGCCACCTCTGTCTCCAGGGCTGCAGCACAGCAGACTCAGCTGGCTCTTGCCTGTGTCTGGGAAGCAGCTTCTGAAGATGCTGTGCTGTGCTTGGCCTGTCCTTCTGTTCTCACTGCTTGAGCCCCAGCTTGGGCCTCCAATGCCACTCAGCGGGTTTATGTGGGCCCCTTGGTTTTCTTTCTTCCTTTGTTTCTTTCCTAGAAATTTCTGTCTCCAAGTCACCACTGAAAGCTTGCGTCCTGGTCAGGGGAGTTTTGGCTCTGGTCACTGCCATCATCTCAAACTTCCCAAGGACAGCCTGAGTATAAAACCCACCTGCCTGGCTGGTTTGTGAGGGGTCAGACTATTCAGACAAGGGCCAAAGGCGGAAGCTTTCACTCGTAAGGTGATGGGAGCAGGAAGTGGGGCCTCCGGAGATAACTGGGCCAGTGGGGTCCTGAGGGTAGAGTCCTGTGACGGGATTAGTGCTCGTGGAAGAAGAAAGAGACAACAGGGCCCCATGTGCCCCACATGAGGTCACAATGAGACAGTAGCCATCCTCACATACATTGCCAGGAAGAGGACCTTCTTAGGAAGTAGGTCTTTGGCACCGTAACTCAGGATTTCTAGTCTGGTGACTGTGAGCAATAAATGTCTGCTTTCACTGACTGACTAAGGATCAGAGGGTGCGTTCCCCAGGACAAGGGGGCAGCCCAGGGCTGACAGCAGCCCTGGGGCCTGAAGTGTGTGGTCAGGGTGCCAGTAGGGCCACAGTCCCCCTGGAGGCATCCAGGAAGTTCTGCTCTGCTGTCTGGCTCTCAAGTCCCCTGTTGTGTGAGGACAGCAGTCACTGTGGGGGAGGGCCCTCTCCTGCCTTATTGTGACTTGACTGTCTTTGTTAAGATCTTGTCTCCGAATGAAGTCACATACTCAGGCCCTAGATTTAGAGGCCATTCCACACATGTCATTTGGGGAGAAACAATCCAGCCCCTCCATCCTCAGCTTCTCCTCTGGAGAGGTATGTGTTGAGTCTCTGCCACTGAGCATTGTGCCAATGACCTGCATTGGTTTGTGAAGAGCTCTGAGACCACACACACACACACACACACACACACACTCCTGCATGGCAACCTAGGACTTTTTAGCTGATCAGGCCCAGAGTGGAGATGGTTCTGTAGTAAGGCACGTAATCTCTCATCCGACAACTGGATACTTGTCACTCTAGGGCATTTCCTGACAGCGCAGTTATTCTCACATGGTTCAGGGGTAGCTGTGGAAACCTGGTCACAGGCAAGACTTCTAGGTACCGATAAACAGACTGCGGAGACTGAACACATCCTCACTCTAAAGGAGCATAGGTGAACAAGAAGCTCTGGGTGAGCCTGGGGAAGGCACCGAGGTGTCTTTCACAAGTGACATGTTTAAGGGACCTGTAGGCGCAGCCTACAGAGGCTGTGAACATGGGAACATTTCCTGGTGATTTTCCAAGTCCTGGGGATATCAGCGCCAATTCTTCCTGTGAATGAAGCTCTGGGAGGTGCGCCATTGCTTGAACTGGAGCAAGCCCAGGCCAGTGCGGAAGCCAATCGACTGATGTTCCAAGGGTCACTTCCGAGTGCACAAAAACCACACACACAGAGCTTTAGCTCGAGCTGGTGCATCTCAGCGTGCAGGGGTCAACGACAGAGAGTGTTGATTTGGAGCAGCCCCCTGTCAGGCTCCCTTTTAGCTCCTCTCTGCACCTGCATAGCCAGCCCTGAAACTCCAGGATGTTGTCTATGCTGGTAGCGTTGGCAACTGCATGTGTACAGGTTCAAAGATTTCTGCCACCCTGTGAACAAATGCTGGTGTCCTGCAAGAGACAAACCCAGTGCTGAGCTTATGCAGACACATCTTTCTGGAACTTGAGCTCTGTGTTCATCCGCTTGTATTCTCTTATCTGATGTCTTCTATGATCAGTAAATGCCTGTTCCAGGAGACAGATCAGAGTTGCAAATCAGCTGGAACAGCAGGGATCTATCAATCTTTGCACAATGCATTCAAGATGTCACAGGAAATGAATACATACTGATTCACTGACTCAGAAAAACAGTACTAATTTTTATACTTTAACCCAGGAATAGACAGACTAATGAGCTTTGTCCAGAGTATTGTATTTGAGGTTTATATTTCCAGAAATATAAGAGATTGTACTCAAACTCTCAGGCCCACAACTGACAAGAAAACAGAACCCTAGGTGTTCTGCCTCCTTTCTACTCCCCTAGGACTGTGTTAGGGCACTGACTCTCCTCTCTGATACAAAGGAAGGATCAGGAAATGTGCTAGTCAGCTTTCCATTCCTATAAGAAAAATACCCCAAACAATAAGCTTATAAATAGAGAAAGGGTTTATTTTGGTCATAGCTGTGGAAGTCCCAGTTCACAAACTAGTCGCCCCATAATCCTGGGCCTATAGAGAGGCAGCACATGTGGCAGGAGGTTATGGCAGAGCGAAACTGCTTCCCTCATGGGCCAAGGAGCAGAGAGAAAGAGCAAGAGAGAATGAGGTCTCCTGTTCCCTGGGGGACTGGGAACTCTCGCAACAGCTTGCTTCTTAAGGGTTCTACCACCCCAAGAACACCAACCTGAGAGCCAAGCCTTCCACATACCGGCCCCGAGGGACATTGCAGACCAAACTGGAAAAAGAAATAACACAGCTTTGGCTGATGTTTGGTGAGCAGAGAGTCTTGTTCTCCCATCTTCCACAGAGGGGCCTAGGAAGGTAAATACTTGGCTTCAGGATATTTGAGCTCTTCTTTCAACTAGCTGTGAATGAGGAATCACCACTCAAGGGAGACAGTGTCCAAGGTCTCTTCCAAGACCAGATGGTGACCTTGTTCAGACCAGTACCGAGTGAACTCTACTGGCAGGGCAAGGTCGGAGAGCCTGGCCCAGGGGTGAGCGGGAGAGCCTGAGCTGTTCTGTGAAAGGAAGTGTGGAATTCCTGATTCTCTCATTCCTGTGAGAGAGACAAAGGCTGAGTGCTTCTAAGAACTGGGTATCCAGCTGGGGTCCAAGGCAGTGGACACAGTGCCTCCACTTAACACTGTGCTGTTTCTGTGATGGTCGGTTGTGGTGAGGAAGGAGATCATCATAACAGTAGCAGCAGGAGGAAGGACTGAGAGTAGACCAGACCTGTAGCCACATCAGGGAGACAGGAAGGTCAAGACCACCCAAAGATCTTCAAAACCAGGGTAATGAGAGAATAAGAAAATAGGGACCCTGCACATGTAAGAAAAGAAAATATCAAACTCCACAAAAATGCATCATATATATATATATACACACACACACACATATAATAGAATGAAATAATTAATGATTCAATTAGTAAATGGAAGACAAAAGCCAAATTATGTGAACAAGAGCTAAGAAAGCAGAGATGGAAACATAAAATATTAAGAAGCATGATCAGTTAAGGTAGGATTCCTGGTATGTTTTTCACAAGAGCAATAGGAGGCAACAACAGAAGACAAGTTGTGAAACACCAAAAAATAGTAGAAGAAAATCTCTCACTTGAAGGGAAGAATAAACCATAGGTTGAAGCCAGGCATGGTGGCATGAGTATGTAATCCCAGCACTCTGGGAGCCTGAGGCAGAAGGATTGGGAGTTCAAACCCAGGTTGGCTAATTTGGTGACTTAGTGACAGTCTGTCTCAAACCACCACCACCACCACCACCACCACCACCAGCAGCAGCAGCAGTTAAAAGTTACTTTTAATTACTTACCCTTATTGCATTATAATGGTATTGCTTTTTTTAATTGAATTCTTTATTGGTACAATTTATATACATAAAAGGGTTGGAGCTGTAGTTCAGTGAGAAGGCACTGGGTATAAGCCCAAATACTAATGAAAAAAAAATGCTAGGCTGAAAGATTTCATTTGAGTTCAGGAGAGGATAAATTATAAGTAGTCATAGCTAGTCATGGCCTGGTAACCATTAGACTTTCAGGGACAATCAGAAGGTAACAAAATATGCAGAAGGGAAAGAAATGCTACCTGTAACTAAACAGAAATCAGACTGGTAAACATTTTGCTGTAAAAACCAGTGTGCCTCTGGAAGAAAAACAAAGATAGCTTTCAAATTATGGGAAAGAGTGATTTTAAACCAAAATGCCAATGCCCCACAAATTCTTAGTAAATGTGAGTGGAAAAAAAATCAGGCTTTTTTCAGAGCAGCTGAAAAATAATAAAAATTTTACTTTATACATTCACATTGATTTAAAAAATACTGATCATCTACAGAAAATCCTAGAAGGAATCTAGACAGATAAAAGAAGGGCTACTTAAACTGAAACAAAATTAATTCAGAAATTCAGCTGAAAAAGGCCAGGAGGAGACTAGGCAAGGAGTCTGAAATACCATCAGCTCAGCTTGGAAGGGGAAGTCAAACCCTGGAAGGAGATCTTCACAGGGGAAGTTCGCTCCATGCAATGAGTCCTTTATGGAGAACCCAGAGGGCCGGTGGAGGAAGGCCATGTTGTCAGTAAGTGGAAGAAGCTCCAGCCAAAGAAAGCTTTACAAGTGCTCAGTTCTGTATGAGCTGGATCCCAACCACCCTTGGCCTGCTCTAGCCCCTCTTCCATTGCTTCTAGATCTCACACATCCTTGCCCACTTCCTCTTCCACTGATGGCTGCCCCCCAGCCTATTCCCATGGGCACAGAAGAGCACTGTTTTCCTCCCTTTCTGGAAGACAGCCTTCCTCTAGACTCCACATCCTCTCCTATCTGTCCCAATCTCCTTTGATGAGCACCTCAGGACTCCGCAGGGTTACTCGGTGCTTGTCCCCTTCTTGGTTCCATCCCCTCATTACAGTAACCCAAATTGATCAGATTAAAGTGCCCAAGACCTCTTCATGGCTGAATCCACAGTCCTGTGCTCTGTGGTCCTCTCACTAGCATCTGGTGCCATCATGCCCTTCTTCAGATCTTTCCTTGCATCGGGTGCAGCCAACTGTCTCCCTGAGCCCTTCTGCTCACCTAGCCCTTATCTCCTAGCTTCATTCTGTCCCCTGCCCTCCTTGCCTGTAACCGGGGCAGAAGCATGGCTCGGTGCTCAGGCCTCCTCATGCACCTCCCCGTGAGGGTTGCAATACTCAGAGTTCTGAGACAAAATAGGACAAAGAGGTTGGTGATGTATTTGTTCAACATAAGGAGTAGGGGATGTAATGGTGGGTCCAAGAATTCCCAAGATCCACAACTGGCAGACTGGAGACTCTGGAGGATCTGACATTCAAACCTTTGAACCTTGAAGTTCAAAGACAGGACAGGACCAGTGTCCAAGCTGTGCAGTCCAGGAATGTCCTCTGTCCTTTCCTGAGGTCGTTTGCTCTTCTTGGGCCTTTCACTGGTTGGATGAGGCCACCCACATCAAGAAGCACATCTGTTCTACTCTCAGCATGGGTTCAAACATGAATCTCATCCAAACATCCTCACACACACCTAGCATAATGTTTGTCCAAATATCTGGACACCCCACTGCCCCGCCAATTGACACATAAAACTAACCACAGCCAGCCCCCCCTTGGGAGCTTGGCGCCTGCACATACATCTCCTTAAACTGAACTTTGTTTCCAAGAAAGAGAAGAAACAGGTCATTGTTCTGTCTCCCATGATACAGCTATCCTGAGTACCACCGAAAACATACCGACTCCTTTCCCAGAAGAGGGGTGAAGTCCTTGATTGATGTTTACTCTCCTTGAGACTCCATTGGTTTAATAATATAGGAAGAGAAAGGGCACTTAAATACTGTGCTTCGAAGTCTGAATATCATGTCATGTTACCGAGGAGAGCGAAAGAAGACAGAAAAGAAATATACTTAATATTTCTTCTTATTGATATGTCACAAGGCAAAAATATGACCTTATGGCTTTACTTGGGGATTCCACTAAAGTTAAGGAAATACAAATGTGCACACACGCATGCACACACACACACACACGTGCACATGCACACACACATGCATGCACACACTCATGACTAAGGCTGAAGCACTCCTGGCAATTGCATTCCTCTTTTCTAGAGCTGAGCATATGGTCAGCACTGGTATTGCAGCTTTTTCTGCTACTGCCCACTCTGTTTGCCCTTTCCTTGCAGCAGGCATCTTCAGCTGGCCGTAGTTCTGTACCTGTGGAGTGACTTGCCTGGGGTGGGTGCTTGTAGTTTTCCACTGATCTTAATTTCAGGTGAAGTAATACTGACAGACTCCCCAAGGGGTCTCCTGTGTCCCAGACATAGGCTTCCTCACCTCCCCTGTAGAAGAGCACCTTGTTTCCCCACAGAAAGGCAGGATTAATCACCCTATTGAGTTCACAACTCCCTCCTAGTCTGTGACTCAGAGGATGAGCCCGAAGAAGAAGTGGCTTCTTAATCTTCCCGGGCAGGGGAATTGTTATTGTGTCTCCTGGTAGAAGCATTCCTCCCTTTGTAACCAAGAGGAGGGTAAAGCTGTGGGAGTGGAAGATGCAACTTTCAAAAGGCCGTTGCACGTCATGAGAGTGGACAGACCTCCTGGGAATCTGCGAAGAGTACTTTGGGCAGAGGACACGTGGACGGCAAATCCACACCCAGAGTGTCTATTCCATTGAAGACAAGATCCCATTCCTTCCATGATGGCAGTGGCCCAATGGCCCAGTGCCAACCAGTGCCATCTTTGGTGTCATCCTATTCAGTGGGTTATTAAAGTCCTACTCTGCTGAAGTCTCTCTTTGGTGACAGTGACATCTCATACAACATCTTCACAGTTTTTGAACAAAGAGGTATGAACATATTATTTCCTGAAACTTCCTTTTCTTTCATTTTCTAATCATCCTCCTTCCAAGCCTGTGACCATGTGGCTAACTAGAAGGCATGAGCTGCTGTACAACTGGTCTGGAATTTCTCCTCAGGGAAAGTGTTGTGAGCGCCAGGGAGAGTTCTTCTTACCACTGCGCTTCAGGGTCAGAGAGGGCCTGGAGCACTGCGGCCCTCCCTGGTGGTGAGGCCTCAGTGTGGAGTGGAAATGACTGTGAAGCAGGTCTAGGCTTGTCCTGCTCTTTCAAGTGACCACACGGCATCCTCCTGAGGTCTTCGGTACGGGCTGGAGGAAGAGAGGGGCATATCAGGAGAGGCAGCTGTAGGCATTGGTCTGCTTCTCCATGAAGCTGTTCTTGTCTCTGGGCTGTGTGGACTTGGTCATATGTGTGTCACTTCCCTCTGATGGTCGCCACCAAGCACGTGCACTTCTGTGGCATGGAGGGTTAGTGACACTCTGTGAACTGCAGCGCAAGGAGATGGCAATTTGGAGGGTTGTGGGCGGTCCTTCATTACCACCAGGTTCAGCAGCAGTAGCCGAGAGCTCTTCTGGAGAGGAAAACATCTGGGTGTGGGTGATTCACCTGTAACCATCTGGCAAAGGCTCCAAGTGGTGCCCAGCACTGCGGTTACACTTCTCGGTGCTGTGGCTCGGTGGCGCAGCGGCCTCACGGCCACCTTACTCATAGATGATCCTTCTCCATTCAGTCACTCACTTCCCGGACTAGAGTGACACACCCAGTTGAGGGAGACACTTCCTCTCCAACTCTGAGGCCCGTCACACACTGTGACTCTCCTGGGTGTGAGCAGGGGCAGGTACACCAATTGAGCTGTACCTTCCAGGGGCCATCTTGACATGACCTACCCCAGCGGGCTCCTAGAAGTCTCAATGAAGAAGAAGGCCCGACTCTCTGTCAGGTGTTTTTCTCATCATCTGACACACAAATGTCTCACCAGTGACTCCAGACTAGTTGGCACTAGTTGACACAGACTAGTTTTGTCCACTCGGTCAAACGTCATCTATATCTACACAGCGTCATCCATGAAACACATCAGTGCAACCCCTTGTGGAAAGGAGAGACAGCCAAGGTCTGTGAACTCAGATGTGGCCTGAGGCTAGAGAACTGCTATCCAGACAGGGACAGGGTACTGCTGGCTCTGGCTGGTGGAAGCGGATGCTATCTGTGGACCGACAGAGAATAGGTGTCTGTCAGGTAGATAGCAGTGTGGGGGGCCCGGGGACACATTAGTCTGCTCAAGTGGAGACCTGGCATGTGACTGGGCAGCTGCAATTGGAGTTACCTGGCTAAGCTGATCATCACCCGTGGCTGCTTCCTAAAAGTGCAAGTGGGAGCTGAGCGGGGCTGCGGCAGCAGTTACCACACCTTCTCCCTGAAGTCCCTGTGGGTGACACGGATCCCGCAGGGCCTCCAGGTGCCAGGCTGAGTGACTCTTTCCTGGGCAGAGGCAGTGCTGGTGGCTTCTACTTGATCTTTCCCCCTGCAGAGGCCTGCACTGTACGGGTCCAGAGACTGATGTGGACATTCTGCCAGTGGCTCAATATCCTCATTCCAGTTTTGGGCTCTGGAACTGGGCGAGTGGCCACAGCATGGGCTTAGGGCCCACTGAGCCACTAGTAGTATATAGGGCCTCTCTATCTGTGGTCTTGGGGGGCCAGACCTGAGCACCTGCCGTGGATGTCCCCGAGCCTGGAGCTTCTCCCTGCTGTTCCAGAGGCTCTTCCCTTCCTGCAGTGATGTGGCACTGCGTGAGCCTCACTCCATGTGTCCCTCCTGCCTTCTTCCACCTGAGGCTTGTACTCCTCATGTCCTCACTAGAGCGTGAGCTCTGGCGAAAGGGTGCCACCTGCCCATCAATGACACCTGCCCAGACTTGGCTATTTATAAAGACTCAGTTGATATTTGCTGAATGAATTACTGAGTGCACAGAGCACACCAAAACCCTGCTTTGCATTGAGCAGCTGTGAGAGCACGAGGAAAATACCCTTTCAGACTTAATGGCAAAACATCGTCCTTTAAGCCATCCAGTTTGGGAGTCTTGTCAAGGTACTTACTCTGCAGTGAATAACGCTGATAAAGTGATAAAACAGTGCCATTTCCTTTTTCAGTGTTTAGAACTATTGGGACAAATTTGCAGCTCTTCTGGAAGAAAATAATGACAGAAATAATACTGAAGTAAAGCAAGCCTGGCCTGAGCTGCAGGCAAAGGGCGAGTCTGCTCACCTCCTTGGCCTATGTACTGGGTACAACAGGCACAGCTATAGCTCAGGCCTTAAGCACAGCAATTACCGAAACCTGGGAGGAAGGAACCGAGGTCATAGCTAGGATGGCAAAAGTGTTACTCTTTAACTTTCATTTCAGTAGACAAATGTGTCAAACTGATAGGTCAAAGGCCTTCCCAATGGTGGCGATTCAGCAGAGAGCCCCTTTCCCTAACAGGCTCACCTGGCAGAGTTCACCTGCATCGAAGCAGAAGAAGCCAGGTCTCACAGGAAGCATGCACTGTGCTATTTTTAGGGTAAAACAGACCAAGAGTAGAAATCTGGGCCTGCGCTTCCCTGTCCGTGCAGGAGAAAGCTATGGGAGGATACCGCAGGGCCCCAAGCCACGGTCACCTGTGGGATTCAAAGAGATGGCCCGTGTAGATCTCTAATATGACCTTTGCAGTTTAGGCCATGTTGGCACATTTTCAAGAAAACAAACAGTAATTGGTGGGATCTGCTTGTTGTATCGAACCATGGAAGTTGCCCCAAGGAAGCGAAAGCCCGGAGTGAGAGAGGCGGTGGGCTGCTTCCCTCCACACCCTGTGGTACCAGCAGCACCTCTAAATCCACAGTGAGTATGACCGTCGTGGTTTTAAAAATTGGAGATGCCCCCGAACAGACACACCTAGCACAGGAGCCGCTCTCTCGGGCAGCCGCTTCCCTGTGCCTCTGAGAACTTCCAGGGAAGGTCGCCGTGTGCACGACTGCGTCACTGTCTGCTCTCTGAAGACAGTGAGATGGCGCTGCTGACCCTAAGTCTAGAAGGGCCAGCGAGAGCTCCGTGCAGCCCGGGAGGGGACCCAGCGGGACCGGAGAAGTGGGCCGCCTGCTCTCTGCATGAGGGTGGGCCCCAGCTGGCCTGTGTGCTACAGGACAGGCCCCGGCCCAGGCTGGCAGGCCCTGTCGACTCCGTGTCCTCTGGCCCTTCTGGAGGCAGAGGGAGAGGCAGCGTGTGGGGAGGTGGGTTTGCCCAGTGACTCAGCCTGGAATTAAGTACCACACGCTCAGTTTTATACAATAGAAAACTTGTTCCCTGCCTCCTTCAAAGAAAACAAATTTGTGGCTGACTACTTAGCAGAGCTTGTCTGCTTCTTTGGAGGGAGGGTGCGCGTCTGGCCTTGGGAAGGAGGGGCGCTGACCTCCTTCCCGGGAGCCTGGCACTCACCCACACGCTTCCTCCGCTGGGATCCGGGCACCGCAGGACGTGCTGTGCAGCCCGGCCAAGGCCTGTTGGGGTGACAGCTGCCCCTCTGCCTTTCCTCCTCTCTTCCTCTCTACTGTCCCCCCTCTGGCTGGCGCCTCACCCGGGGTGTGGAAAAGGCCTGTGCTCCACCTGCCGCTATAATGTGGTGCCCTCCTCTTAGCAGATAATGCCTGGGTTTGTCAGTGAGGGACAAGCACCTGGGGCTGTGGACTGGCATGCATCTTCTCCTCTGTCACAGTGACCAGTACTGCTGCTGAGGGTCAGGGATGTGACATGAGCGGCAGAGGGACCAGCGCAGCCACAGCAGGTGCCCACTGGTGCTTCCTGCTGCAATGTGCAGCTTTTTCCTCATCTCCCCAGGTGGGAGGTGCTGTAACCGGGTCTTGCCACGGGGCAGGTGGGTTGTCCTAGTCACAGAACATGGGTGACTGGAGCCACTGCAGAGGACAGACTTGACAGAGGCAGAAAACCATGTATTCAGGGAAGGAAGGTGAGTGCGACTCGAGATTTCTCCAAATCAGCCAAAAGATCTTTCCTCATGGTGAGAAGTTAAGAACACACATGCCGAGTGGCTGGGTGGCCGTCTCTGTCCCCTCTGTCCTGGGTTCCCCAAGTGTAGCCTAATCTGCACAGCTGGTGGCTTCCCCAGATCTGAGCTCTACAGATGAAACTGAAGACTGGCACAAAACATATCATCCATCTGGCTTAGGAAACCTTTTCCCTTCCTTTCCCCACTGGAAGGCTGGGATTCGAAATCTTTGTGTAAAATGGAGAAGTAAAAGAGAAACATCGCAGTGTCCAGCTGAGGACCTCACTGGAGGAGCAGGGAGCAGAGGTATGCATGGCCCCCAGCTTGGCGTGGCCGGGCAATCGTCCATCAAGCCTCATACTAGGGTCTTGACCTCTGGGGCAGCCTGGATCTCGCTGGTTCACGGTCCTGTCCTGAGTGTACCTGTAAATTTTCCTTTAAATCCAGAAACTACCACTGAATGATTCACTGAGAGGTACTGAACTATAATTATGGAATGAATCATATGAAATTTAATAAAGATTTAACTCAAATATTTATAAGACGTGCTAAAAATATGCACAAAGCTCCAGTGTGGTCTGATAGTTAGGCAGGAGGATGGACAGAGAGATGGAGCACAAGGGCCATCTGCAAAGTACCCGTTGGGGCAGCCCCCGCCTGGTCTGCATCCTGGGTTGGCTCTTCATGGACGGCCATGTCCCACGGGGGACAGGGACAGGGTGGGCCCCATGTGCAGCCACTGAGTCTGCTAAGTCACTGGTGTGGAAACTTCCAGCCAGGAAGTCAGGTGACATTGCAGGCTGCTTCTCATTCTTTCATCATTTTGGTTTTATGCTGACGAAGACAGAGAGCACTTTCCCTTAGTGAAAGGTCTGTATCCAAATTCCTCCTGACCTGCCACGCGGCAAGATTAAGTTCTGGCTTTCCTGGATTTTGGCAGAAAGAGGACATTGCCTCTCGATGACACTGGACTCAGTTTCCCTTATTTTCTGTACCCCAGGAATTCACTGTGTCACTGTGTGAGCAATTAGCTGTAGGCATTTGCTGTAGAGGGAGAGAAACCTGAGAGCGCAGTGTTGTGTGAGGAAGGCCATTGACCTGGACCAGGGAGTGTCTTCCGGTGAGAACTGTTGTCTGACTCCTACTTCCGGTCTCCTTGGGTGCCGACAGAGGCCCACAGGCCACAAATGCGGGAACACGGAGCCCGCTGCAGCAGGGGCACGTTTGACTCCAGTCCCGAGCCCATCCAGGAAACCGGAGGTTAGAGACATACATGCTCCTCCTCGACTCCTCCTGCCTTTCTGTGCCTGACGGGCGCCTCCAATTCCGAGCAGCACCATCACCTCCACGGGTTTGGGGTGGGATAACAACACACCCTGGCCAGGCCTTCACCCCAGGCTTCTCTCTCAGAGTGCTAGAGGCCCAAGTCATGACCAGATTCCAGCCAGGGCAGCTCCAGGTGTGGACAGAGGACATTTCCTTCCTACCCCATCCTGTTATGGAGCCTGGCTCTGGGGAGTGTCCTGGAAACTCGGATGGAATATGGTCACTCTGGAACACACGTGCTTGTTTGCTCTTCCAGTTTCCTATGGGCAGCATAAGTCTCCTGCTCCATAGGTGGTGTCACCTGGCTCTGAGCTTTCCAGCCTCCAGAATTATGAGCAAAACCAGACCTCTTTGCTTTGTAATTTACCTAGTCTCAGGGATTCAGTTATGGCAACACAAATGGATTGAGGCACATCCCAAACTCCCATTTCCCAAGTACATTGCTTGGTTTCCTTCCTGTTTTTGGCTCTTGTCACATGTGCCCCAGTGTGGGAAAGACTGCCTGAGAGAACCTAGCGCCTCATCAGAAAAGCATAAGAACCACCTGAGAATAACTGCCTCAAACTGGGCACAGACATAGGAATGGTGGCGGGGGAGTGGCGCTGTCTCAAAAAAAAAAAAAACAAAAAAAAAAAAAAAAGCTAAGGAAACTTATAAATGATCCAAGCACCTTCAGAAACACCTGAAACTTAAATTATCTGGCTCAACCATTTAAAAATTGTTAGCAGAGACTACTTTTTAAAATACCCTTTTCTGTGACTCAAAGATAAAACCTGATCTTGTTCAGTCTTAAGCACAAAAGTTACCCACTGTCCTTCAGGAAGACCCCCTGCAAAGACGAGATGGGAGCTGGTCCCAGCAGGAAGAAAGGTCAGCATGTCTTGAGGAAGAAAGCCCTGTCCTCAGGAGTGGAGTAGAGGGCCCCTAGCTTGGACCCCGGAAGCATGCTTTCTTTTTAAAACCTTTCACTGGAGTTAAAAAATAGAACATAACATAGAGCTCACTATTGTACATGAACTTAAGTGTATATCCCGGAAGTGCTAAGTCTATTTGCCTTTTTTTTTGAGACAGGGTCTCGCTTTGTAGTTCAGGCTGGCCCTGAGTTCACTAGATAGCCCAGGCAAGCCTGGAACTCAGCAATCCTCCTGCCTCTGCCTCCTGAATGCTGGGATTACAGGCGTGAGCCACCACGCCTGGCACTGTGGTATGTGGTATTGATTGCTGGTGGGTGTGAGTCTCCACGCCCAGCATTCTATGTGGTCACCGGGATCGAATTCAGGACCTTGCGCTTGTGAGGCAGGCACCGGAACCACTGAGCTAAATCTCTGGCCCTCTATTTGCCTTCTTAGCAACATTTTCCTTGGAGGTGCCAAAGCAGGTTTTTTTTTTTTTTTTTTTTTTTTTTTTT
>PVIC010001758.1:76001-86359 GCA_004025085.1 Thryonomys swinderianus | reverse complement strand
AGAGAGAAAGAAGGAGAAAAGGAAGGAAAGAAGGAAAAGAAAAGAAAGAGGGGAGATAGACAAGGTGAGAATGAAGGAGGTAATAAGGAAAGAAAGTAAAATGGAAGGAAAAAGCAGTGTAAAAGAAATCAGCATCAAATTCTGGTAGGAAAGAAGAAAAATAGAAAATAGAAAACTAATTCTGGTAGGAAAGAAGTTGTGATACAGTTAAGAAATCTCATTATTTTTCTCAGAATACTAATTTCATACCAAAATATATATATCTTACCTTGAGTAAAATATTTTCATTTCAAATGTAAAAAGCAAGAAAACATCAGTGAAATGTACTTTTACTTGATGAGCCCAACACAGAGAAATAACCTCTTTATGCACAGTTAAAATATCAAAGTAAATGTACAGCAAAGAGAATAGTTGACTATCAAAATTCTGCTTTTCCCCCAGACTATGGACCATGCTAACAATTGAGGATAAGTCCTTACATTAAAAATGATTTCTAAAGGCGATTAGTTTAGTTTGCCTAAAAGTAGACAAGAGAGGTTAAGGAACATTTGTAAAACCTCACTCCAGAAACTCAGGCTGACTAATGATTCAGCTTTATATAGGGCTTTACTTTCTTAGGCCTTTTAGTCATGGGAACCAACTCCAGTTTAATAATATGTGAGGGGTTAAGA
Source organism: Thryonomys swinderianus (assembly GCA_004025085.1). Taxonomy (NCBI): domain Eukaryota; kingdom Metazoa; phylum Chordata; class Mammalia; order Rodentia; family Thryonomyidae; genus Thryonomys; species Thryonomys swinderianus. The sequence goes on along the minus strand of PVIC010001758.1, from coordinate 85,688 downwards.
GGTGGGCCAGGGAAAAGGAACAATGAGAACTAAGTTGTGTCATGTACTGCTACAAGTTCTCAATGTCGAGTGTGATCATGATGTGTATATAAAATATTTCGATAAAATTAATTTAAAAAATAATATGAATCACAGCTGACCATGCTACAGGATGCAGGTCCCTTGTCTATGAGGAAGGAATTCTTAAGAAAACTGGTGTACAGGGGAAGGGGAAAGAAGTACAAATTCAGAAACAGACGGCTTGACACGTGTATCTACAGCTCATCTGAGCAGGGCTCAGTTCCTCCTTACATTAAATTCTTACACAGAGGGCTTATTTATCTCAGCGTCTGTCATCCCATTTAACAAAAGAAAACATAAGACGTTAAGAGACAAGAGGGAACATGGTCTGGAAAGAAAAGAAGTTGTAAGAAGGAGACACACCATTTTGCAATCATCAAATAGATCATTTAAATTACTATAATATGTTAATAGTGCTAGAAGGAAAACGTAGACAATATGGAAGGATGGATGAACTAAGTGAGGGAGCTAAAAAAATCTAAGAAATAATCACACTGATAGAATTAAAAAAAAAAAAAACTACAACAGAAGGGAAGAATTCCTGTGGTTTTCTCGATAGACTAAACAAGACTAAGAAACAAATCAATAATCTTGAAGAAGTGTTAATAAATAAAAGGGTAAAGGCAGTTGTAAAAATTGTGAAATTAAGGTGGACCAAAATGTCTAAGAATTGTGGAGTAGTGAGAAAAGCTATGACAGATACATACCTGGAATATCAAAAAAGAATAAAAAAGCAGAAGAGATATTCGAAATAATGAGACAGAGATTTTCTAAAATTAATGGCAAATACAAAAATCTTTAAAATTCACAAAATATTAAGTAGGCTAAATTTTTAAAAAACTAATTGTTGACTGGTGATCAAGGACAAATAGAAAATCTTGGAGGATGTATATGGGGGAAATATCTTACCAGCAGATAATGAGTTCTAGAATGTATCGTGGATATTGTGAAATAGAAAATATTCAAAGGGAAATGTAGTGGACATGTGAGTAATAAGGGGTAAATAAAAATGGGATGATAATAAAAAAGGGAAATAAAGCTGATGTTTTTAGGGGTGGGGGTTGTGGGTGGGTGGGGGAATGGGAATAAATGATAATTAAATTGTATCATATACTGGTACAAATTCCTAGTATCGAACGTGATCATGATGTAAATATAGAATGTACCAATAGAGGTAAAATTTTTTTTAAAAAGACTTGAAAATTAAATGCCAGTAAAGCTATTAGAAAATACTTGTTACTGTACAAGTCAAGGTTCATTTCTAGGTGATTGCTTGTGACTCAGTTATTCATAATTCTTCTAGAAAATTTGGGATGGTTGCGTAACAACCTTTGCTTAGCTCTTTGAAGTTAAAAGAGAACAGTATATACATCTTCCTCTTCCAAACAGGCAGCACTTGAAGACATTTTACAACAAAGAAGAAAGTTTAAATATTTTAATTGCCATCAAGGGAAATTCTTTTCTGCAGGTGTTTACAAATAGGATTATCCAAGATGTAATCTGATCAGGAGACAGCGTGATGGATGATATGTCTTCTTAGATTTGTCTCTTCTGATAAATTTAATACTACAGTCGCAAGTTGCCATCCTGAATGAAGTAATTGAACATTAGAAAATGATGACTAGTGGGAAGGCATGACAGATGAAATAGAGGTTTCTGCTGTTCTTGAAACTATTAACATGATGAAAAGCCTGCATTTTGGCATGGGACAGGTATTTCTGCCCATTTTGCAATGTCAAAAGCCCATTTATTCAATGACACATTTGTTCAGTGAATATTAAGTGGACGTAATTAACACATTTTGCTTGTTGGTAGGTCCTGTGCATTTTTAAATAAAGCGCTAGTAGGTGAGAGAGATGATTTGAAACTGGAAAAATAATGACTGCTTCAGGTATTTTCTGTGAAGCACATCTCCAAGGTCGTAACTTAAAAAAAAAAATTCTCCAAGTAAGTTGTAAAAGCAAAGAAAAGATAAATCTGTATCGTGGAAGACTTGCTTTACCATGTACATGCTGTCAAGTTTAGCAGGCACCTTGCATTATTTGGCTTCCCACTGCTTGTGCATAATTCAAAGCCCCACGTCTCAATGGAGCATAGATTTAATTTATTTCATGATTTCGGGAGATTGAGTTCCAAGTGGCTGTTTCCACCCCAGACACTTGCTGGTGCGGGGCATGGACAGGAGAGCTGCTTAGCGCAGGGTGGTTGAGGGGAGCGGGGCAGCACCGCAGAGGAGGAGGCAAGGGCGGGTGCAGTACCCAGTGCGTGCCCCCGGTGCCCACCTGGAAGTGTGCCCATCAATTCCCTGGGCAGCGGCCACGCCTAGTGAGATGTACAACCCAAGTCAACTGTCCCGTTCCCTTCAGAGGCCAAACAGCACTGTGTCAGCCCTGTCTGGTTCTTGATCATTTTCTGTTTTCTCCTTTTCATTTTTTGTAAAATGTAACCCATTTCGTTAAAGCTTCTATCCAAGGATTAGCTTCTCATTTTTTTTATAGGGCATTAACTCATCTGTTGGCACAGTGCTGGGCATACTGACTCATACCTATGCTCTGAGAATCTCTGAAGGCTGAAGGAGGAGGGCAAGTTTGAGGGCAGTTAGGGAAGTTTAATTATTTAGTAATACCCTGTCTTAAAAAATGATATATGTGTATGTATATATATATATATATATTGCATATATATTTCATATATTTATTTTCATATATATGTGTATATATATGAAAAGGTCTGTATATGAAAAGGTCTGAAGATGAAACCCCTGGGTTCAGTCCCTAATATCATAAAAAAGAGGGGCTACTAAATATGAACATTTTAAATTTCTTGGTCATGCTTCCTATTTTTGTATGCTCACCTGAAGCTTTAGTATTTATTTCTCCACCGTGTCTCAGGATGAACTATCTTTACATTCAGTTAATAATGGATAAAAAGGCCTTGTCTTTGCCAAGCATCACAAAGAGAAACTTTCAAAGTCACATTGGCTTTATACACTCCTAACTGCTTTTTCCCCCATAGCTTTCTTAAAAGTTAATCAGTTCTGTATTTTCATTTCTGCCTGGAAATCACCCTATTTTTGTCTGTGATTTAAAATAGTGCAAACTTTAATCATGTTATCTCTAAATAACTAAGATGCTTTTCCCCTATATCTAATTTTCATAAACTTGAAATTATTGTTTACTTTATTCCTAGTACCTCTAAAAGTAATAGTTTCTGTTCACATAGACACACCCCAAAAATATACTTGTGAGATATACCAGTAACTACTTAAAAAAAAAAAACAAAACTAGCAAGCATACTTTTAAAGGTTTCTATCGGAACTACTTTAATAATTATAAGTGCCTTGTGGCAGATGTTCATAGCCATAAAGAGCTGCTATTCTCTCATCTTCCTCTGTTCGCTAGCTCTCCCTTTCGTTCTAAGCTTCCTCTTTGTGTCCCCCTTCAACTGTGCGTGTTACTGTAATTTATTTTGTAAATGATTGAGTCCATGAATACCTGGGTTTCTCTGGGCTGAAGTAGGTTATACTCTCCCATAGTAACGAACTGAAAAGACAACCGCTTAACAGCTACTGGAGTGAACTCAACACCTCTCCTTGGTAGACAGATTCCTCTTATTTTCTGGATCTCAGTTAATGACATCAAGACCTATTCAAGCAAGAAGTCCACTTTCAATTCTATTGGTGGTAAATATCATTAGTTTCACCTGTAGAATACATTTTCTCTTCCATACCAACTAGTCACTGTTTCCATTTTCATATTGAAGACCACATTCTTTGTATATCAAGTTAGCAATATAGTTCGTATTTGCTCAGCATGTCTCTAATTTTGGCCCTTTTCAAATTATTCATTATCTAATTCTATATAATTCTATTTGGTTTGTCTTAAATCTTAATAAAACCTTCAAATGCTTTCATTTTGCTTTAAGGAAATCATATTCATCATCTTTATGATAGTATTCCAAGGATTTCAAGATCCATTATACTTTATTTCTTTATATTCATGTACATTTATACTTTTAAGTGAATTGTGCTAAATCATGCTTTTTCATTCAAATTTTTCAACTTTCCACTGTATTGATTTTTACCAATGTATTAGCTTGGAAAATTTTACTTAGACCTTCAAATCAATGCAAGAATCATCTGCTGTACCTTCTAATTCCTTAACTTCTGGTTTTAGCTAACTCGTTTTCCTCTGTTATTCTGGAAACCTATTTCTACTACATATATACTTTGGAAATAGTCATTGTTTTATTCTTCTCTAGTAAAAAATAAGTTTTCTTGAGATCTAAACATTCTTTGAATTTTACAGGATGCATAAAGGACAGTAAAGTATAAACTGTGACACTGGTTTCCAGAGAAAAGAGATAGGTGCACTATTCCTTACTCATTCACTGTGTAGAATTACACTTGATCTGAGCCAAAAGGCCGAGAAGTGATCACTGTGTAGAATTAAAACTGTGAACATAAAACAAAAGCGTCTTTGGATAGTTTAAGAAAAGAAAGACTGAGTAGCAATCGGAAGGATGACACAGCGATAAGGACTGTGTTTTCTTTTTACTTCATGTATCTCAGCCTCACGACCACATAAGGTAACAATCCAGAAACATTTGTGAGCAAAACAACAAACAAAAACAACCCTCATTCTACAACATCAGTTTCTAAATCATACACTTAAATATAAAATAGGAAAATTTTAGTCTTTCATAAGAAATCACAGAAGAAATAGTATGGAAACAAAAGTTAGATGAAGAGCTTAGATTTGACACTGAGTGTGAGATATCATTTCCTTTCCATAATATACTTGAGATTATACAATTATAGAGATAGAAGTGAAATCGGAGTGGCATGGCTTAGAGATGCTGGGAGGGAGGCGACTATAAAAGGTGGCACAAGGAACATCCTAGTAATGATGAGCAACTTCTTCATATTTATTGGTGATTAAATACATTTGCATACACATTAGGAACGGCATACTGTATTGTCTTGGTGGTTTGAGAGATTTCTCCAAGGTTCATACGCTTGATTTATTCCCACTTCTGGCAGCACTGAGATATGCTGGGTCCTTTAAGAGGTGGAGCTTACTGAAAGGTAGTTGGGAAATTAGCAGTGCAGCCCTGAGTGGCCTAAGTGATTAGTTAGTCCACTGGACAGTAGGCTGTTGGAAAGCGAGGTCTCCCCAGTCGCTTGCCCTTTCCAGCACACTGCTCTTCCCCTTTCTGGGTTTCAGTCGTGGTCTGATGCCACCGAGTAAGGGGACACTCAGCATCACCCAGACGGATGGAACAGCCCAGTCTTGCTCTCAACACTATGTTTTGAAATTAAGCAAGATGAAATTCTAAAACAAAGTAGATGAAGGATTAAAGGTATATTCAACTGTCTATTCTTTCTGAAAATGTTTGAGACTGGGACTATTTCAAAAGACAAAATAAAATCACATTTCCAAACAAAATGTTTTTAAAAATGTTGAACAAAGGATAAACTGCAGGCAAAGGAAGCTGTGTCAAGGATGGTATGATAGTATATCAAAATACCTCTCAGCTTTCATCAGATGCATCCCCCTTATTTGGTATGTATACAGTCCTTAATGCAAAGTTGGTGGGAAGCGGATTTATTTTGGCCTTTGGGGTCAAATATTAAGCAGGAGTTAAAAGCAAAGAGGCGACCATGCTGGCCCACAGGCATGGAGCTGTGGCAAAGGCAAGTCTTGGAGGAGTTTGTGTGTATTTCTGTGTGTACACAACAGACGTCTGTCAATGCTCCACCAGCGGCCATTGCACGTGGTCTTTTCTAGGGAGGGGGCCAGCTGGGCGGATGCCTGGTGCAGCTGTCTGCACGATCAGTCTCCTCCACAGCACATGGGTAGTAGGAATGCTGCTTAGCTCCTCTCAGGCATCTATCAACATAACTGGCCAAATAAAATTTTATTTCTGCTCCAGTTAAAGTAGTAACATAAAATTTGGTGAGGATTGATATGCCCTCATATGTTCTGGGCATGTGCATCTTCATGTAAGCAAAGCCCACATCGGTAAATCAGAAGCAAGTCTAACTGTGGCATGATGTTGGCAGTGACAGCTGGAATGGTGAAAGGGAATTTGGAATGCATGGCATAGTACCACTTATGAGGAATGGGTGACTCACTTTATAGTATCTAAATTTTATTCAAATTAATATTCCTCTAGAAATACTGCCAACCTCCAAAAGCGAACATTTAAGAAATGGACTACTGGCCAATAGAAAACATTTTATAAATATCAATATCTAAAAGATATGATTTAAACATTGTATTTCAGTGTATCCCAGATCCCAAATAGATGTCTTTAAGTTTTTTCTACCATTTTCTAGAATAAAATAAAAATCTGTCTAATGCTAATTAAATTGTTCCATTTTTACTTCTTGCACAGGTGGTAAAAATAAAATGATTATGTAATGTTTAAAAATCACTAGCAGTACTCTTAATATAGTAGACATTGAAAAATTAATGTCTATAAGAAATATTAGAAAATTAATAGAGAGGGCTGGAGATTTAGCTCAGTGGTTCCAGTGCCTGCCTTGCAAGCACAAGATCCTGAGTTCTATCCCCGGTAACCACATACAATGCTGGGCGTGGAGATTCACACCCACCAACAATCAATACCACATACCACAATGCTGGGTGTGGTGGCTCATGCCTGTAATCCCAGCACTCAGGAGGCAGAAACAGGAGGATTGCCGAGTTGGAGGCTTGCGTGGGCTACATAGTGAGCTGAGGGCCAGTTTGAACTACAAAGTGAAGACCCTGTCTCAAAAAAAAAAATGAGTAGAGAGAAATATTAGAAATGAATATTAGAATATTAGAAAATATATTTAAAAATTAATGTATATGGTTCCAGACTTTACCAAATTACCATATTTATATGTGCACATATATTATTTCATTTTTATATAACTATAATCAGATTATATTCAAACAACTCTACAGTTTACTTCATGCCATATAAACAGTCATTTAGAAACAGAGTGGATATGCCCATAAGTTAATTAACATATATCTAGCTCCGTACTTTTTCACATTTGTGTTCATATATATACATGTAAACCACGCACAAAATATCACCTTATCAGCTCTCGAAAAGTTATTAAAGAACAACTGCTTTTACTCTTGCTTTTCCCCTTTCTCCTACACTTACTCAAACCAGTCACTTTGACAAAATTTCAGGAATATCATATGAAACACATTTTTTTCTTCCCATGATATAACAAGCAATTAGCATGAAAAACTTTTATTTCAAAAAGGTTTCATTTTCTCATACACATCAATCTTAAATATGTTACTTATTTGTATTTGACTTTGCTATACAGTAAATTGTGTCATCTCGGCCCAACTTTCTATGTTGAAACCTATGCCCACAACATGATTGTATTTCCGAATAGGTGTACTGTCTATGCTCTCATAGCTCAGGAGGCTGAGGCAGAAAGATTGTGGTGAGTTCAAGTCCGGTCTGGGTTATGCAGTGAGTTTAGGATCAGGCTGAGTTACACAGTGAGACTCTGTCCCAAAGAAGAAAAACCAAAGTGGAAATTAAGAGTAAACAAAATCTAAGTGGGGCTCCTGCTCCCCAAAATATTACCATTCTCAAGCAAAGGGACAGCAGGGCGCCCCCCCACCCCGCCCCGTGCTCTGGTTTAGGCATGGGAGAAAGAAGACATCTCTTCATACACCAGAGAGACTTTGCCCCAAACCTTATTTTGCCAGACTCGGATGTTACACCGCAGAACTGTGACAAAAACATATTTCTATTGTTCAAGCCATGCAGGTTATGAAACTGAATTTTTTTTTTTTTTTTTTTTGAGACAGGGTCTCGCTTTGTAGTTCAGGCTGGCCCTGAGCTCACTATACAGCCCAGGCAAGCCTCAAACTCAGCAATCCTCCTGTCTCTGCCTCCTGAGTGCTGGGCTTACAGGCATAAGCCACCATGCCTGACACTGTGGGGTGTGGTACTGATTGCCAGTGTGCGTGAGTCTTCATGCCCAATATTATATCATTGTATGTGGTTACCTGGGATCCAACCAGGGACTTGTGCTTGCTAGGCAGGTGGTAGAACCACTTAGCTACATCCCCGGCCCAGGAACTGAATTTTGTTACAGAAACCTGAGTTGATAATTATATCCTAGATGACAGAATACAATTTTTCTGAGCTATATTTTTTCAGAGCAGTTAAAATCAGGGTAACAGAGTACTTGGAAAAGCTTCCATATTGGGATGAAATTTGCTTTGTATTCATGCTTGACAAGTGTTCTTGAAACTATATAAACACACTCAAAATATAGACCTACCAAAGTTAAATAAATAAGACTTATCTGAAACAACAAAGATTACATGTGGGATTAGTTCATGGATGGGACCCAATGTGCTGCAAAGAGCTTATTGATAGGTGATAGAAAATATGAGATTTAGGAACTGAGAATTCTGCTTGTTTGAATTTTAATAGTAAGGAAGGTATAGATCAACTTGTGGGGAGTTTAATTTGTAGCTGGGTTTTTAAAAAATTACAGAAAGGGGGCTGAAGATTTAGCTCAGTGGTTCCGGTGCCTGCCTAGAAAGCACAAGGTCCCTAGTTCAATCCTCGGTAACCATATGCAACAATGATGAGTGTGGTGACTCACGGCAATCAGTACCACACACCACAGTGCCACACATGGTGGCTCACGCTTATAATCCCAGCACTGGGGAGGCAGAGGCAGGAGGATTGCTGAGTTCGAGGCTTGTCTGGGCTACATAAAGAGCTCAGGGCCAGCCTAATATAAAGCAAGACACTTCTCAAGCAAAGTTACAGAAAAGAGCTTATAAGAATGAACATTAATGTGTACCATGAACATTATTAATGAAGCAGAACTATGGATTGAATGCCTTGCTAGTAGAGGGGAAGGGAGGGCACGCTCCCAACCGCTGGGCTCCTCACCACCTGCAGTCTCGGGTGCAGGGTGTCTTCTCAGGACAAAATCAGGACATTGTTGGGCTGGAAGGTTAGCACAGTGGTTCCAGCGCCTGCCTCACAAGCGCAAGGTCCTGAGTTCAATCCCCGGTAACTGTAACCACATACAATGCTGGGTGTGGAGACTCAGGCCCACCAGCAGTCAATACCACATACCACAGTGCTGGGCGTGGTGGCTCACATCTGTAATCCCAGCACTCAGGAGGCAGACGCAGGAGGATTGCTATGAGTTTGAGGCTTGCCTGGGCTACATAGTGAGCTCAGGGCCAGCCTGAAATACAAAGCAAGACCCTGTCTCAAAAAAAAAAAAAAAAATCAGGACATTGTTAGTTTTAACAAAGTGAGACTTTCACTGTATTATAAAAAATTTTTAAAAAGTGAAAACAAAAGAGGGCTGGAGATTTAGCTCAGTGGTTCCGGTGCCGGCCTCGCAAGTGCAAGGTCCTGAGTTCCATCCCGGTAACCACATAGAATGCTGGGTGTGATGACTCATGCCCACCAGCAATCAATACCACATACCACAGTGCCGGGCGTGGTGGCTCACGCCTGTAATCCCAGCACTCGGGGAGGCAGAGCCAGGAGGATTGCTGAGTTCACGGCAGCTTGCCTGGGCTACATAGTGAGCTCAGGGCCAGCCTGAACTACAAAGTGAGACCC